>WJFA01000903.1:0-27471 GCA_009870155.1 Pseudobourletiella spinata | reverse complement strand
GTCTCCCATATCAATTTCAAGTCCCCTTCCGGGCAAGACTTTTTCAGCGCCCACGACTTTTGTTATTCTACACGTGAGATTTCGAACTGTGACCGACACTTCTTCGGATATCTTTTGATCGACGACCATAGATTTGGCCAAACTTTTTCACTAAATACGTGAAGATGTTCTGAGTCTCGCATATCAATTTCAAGGCGCCTTGTGGGGAAGTTTGTTGGGTATCTTTTATATGGTATAGACCTGTCTGGTTGTTTTTTATTTGTATTTTTGGATTGGTATATTCGTTTGTTCGTTACTGGAGTATGTATTTTGCTGTTGTTCATCTTATTTTCTGTAAGTTCTAACTATGTGGCCGCTGGCCGCTGAGTTTTGGCCGCTGGCCGCTAACTTGACGGTCATCCGAACGCGTTGTCACACGTGTACCTGTGTCACGGGATTTAGGAGTAGTAAGCCAAAATGTATGCTGTTTACGGTAATGCTAAATTACGATGTGATTTTACCGGAGATATGGTGCATAGGCACCATATCTCCGGCACCAGTGGACCGATCTGCCAAGTATGGCACCAAACAAAAACTCAAAGCCTCAGCTTTCGATTCGTACCAAGATCATTGCTCTGTATTGAGCCGTTTAGGCTCCAGAGCGATAAAAAATGTGACCTATCATTTTGGGACTTACTGTACAAGCGATATCTCACCAGGACTAGTACCATCGCATACAGCAGTGTCTGTAACACAGGCAAGTGTCAAACTTTCTTGCGCCTGGAGTGGCTTGGCGCTGGAAAAAATTAAAATGTTTTATCGAAATACAAATTTAAAGTTTTCGCATGGCATTTTTTGATCTTACAAGGGCCCCCCTTTGCAACATACTGAAAGTCTGGGAAAACTCGAATTCACTAAAGCAATACGAAAGGGGTGTCTTGAGCTCACTTGAGTCTGCATTCAACGACTCATAACGACAGTAGTGTCGTTCAAAGTCTGCAATCAAACATTAGCACCAAAATGAGTAATTTTCATTAAACCTGAATTACTTCAAGCAGTTCGCTTTGGTGAAGGAAGCAATCTTGATTCCAAATTTGATAAAAAATAATCAACTTTGCATCGCCAAAAGCTCACAGAAAATAAAAATTCGACCCTTTTCAATTCCCGTAAATTTCATTACAAGTTTTTGCACATCCTTATTGAAATTTTGAAAAACTATTTCTAAGTTATTGAGATTTTAGGAAAAACATTTCTACAGAATGTAAATTGTTCACCGTTAACGACAAAACTGACTTGGACGGACAATGAGTTTGCCATCTTCAGACCCTACGAGCTTTTATATTTCCCGCCACAATGGACTGAATGCGGAACCGCTTTATACGTCATCATCAATCACCGACGGAGCCTTTGCATTTACTAATAATACATACATTTCTAACCCCATCAATCGTAGCAACAAATGTGTGCGGCCTCTGACGCCCAACAGTTCGCTCTAATTTTCCATGTTTCGCAGCAGCAAACCCGCAGTCGCAGTCTCCCTTCACCAGCGCGCGAGACTATTAAATATCCAAACCATGAGCATATGCTCCACTGCGGTGTTTGGCTCACTCCAACTTCATGCACACACGCACACACAAGTTCTGTAACTTCCTCAATTGCTGAGCACGTTTGTCGTATCAGTCACTGTTGGAAGTTCCTTGGAGGAGGAGTGCGTCGTTCCTCTGTGCTGCCTATGCGTGTGACTCTCAGTCAGTCAGTCAGTCAGTTATTTGTGCTGTTCACACACACAAGTCGTTGGAAAACATTGGATCTACCAAAAAAATACGTTCCATTCTAGTGTCTGAGAAATCTGATCGGATTACTTCAACAAATTTCCAAACCCGCCGTTGTGGATTTTGGATTGGACTAATTTTGACGTGACCAAAATCGGTGAGCTCACCCCCTCGTTTTCCTAGTAATTCTTAGCCACCAAAAAAATCACACTCATCTGCAAAATATTAATTTATTCATCCTAATTATAAAGCCTTAAAAATTTAAACAAACTAAAATAAAATTATACCTCTCACAAAACCCCACAATTCACCCCGGGAACAGAGCTTCTAAAAATTTCCAGTCATCCTCTAATTACCCCCTTGATGATCCCCACTGTAAAAAGAATACAAGGACGATGATCCTCACTCTCGAAAAATGAAAAAAAAACTTTTTTGCGAAATGGTCCCCTGGGAGTCCTCCGAATTTTCCGTCTCCTCAAAAGTTTTGCCACATCAAATAATAATTAATTATCTCTCAACTCTTCTCGTTGTTGAATCTCATATAGCCTTAGCCCTGTACTACTGTGGCACAGTGTTACAACAGTGCATCTCATTGAAATAACCAAATTCCCTTATCTCCATCATCGTTTGCCTCGAGAGATGATGATGATGATGATGATGACGATGTGATGTTGTAGGCCAAAGAAATTATCTATGGTTGCAAGAGCAAACTCCTGTGGAGCCCTCAGAATATTACCACTATTTTCCATTCCTACGGGCATGTAAGCAGCAAGTTGTTACGTCAAAAAAAAAACGTCTGTCTTAAGTGACAGTGACTCATGAGAACTGCTCCCTGCTGCCTGTTCTTACTGTGGAGTAATTAGAATCGAGGTCGCGGAATTAGTTCTTCTGGATTCAATAGTGCAACTTTACGAGTAAGTATTTAAGCAAGTGTAGCAGCACGTACTTGGAGCAGTCGTCAGGCAGGGCATGTTCGCAGTCTGTAACCCATTGCACTGGCAAGTTGTTCATGACGACCAAGAGTTGTTGGTGCAAGGAGGAAATCCCTTTCCAAATATCAACAACTCGCAGCAACAATCAAACACACACACAAACTTTTGAGCAATCCTCGCAGCTCCATTTTCCTCTCAGTCAGTCAGTCATTCGTCAGTCCTTCAGTCTTCGAGTCTAGAGTTTTGCAAACACAGTACAGATTTGACGGCAACATTCCATTGCAATGTCGGGCCAATGCATTGATCCGGATCATTTCCGGTTCATTCCACCTCAAATTATAGGTGGTGATCTTGCTCTGATCAGGGGGATCACCGTCTACCCTCCAAACACTCCTACGTTGTACCGTGGAGCAAGCGTGTGTAGCTTTCATACTTTTGCCCAAGTCGTGTGATGATGGTCCGCCTCAACTTCAGCGCATCTTGAAGAACAACTTGAGCCGTTGTACTCTGTGAGCAGGAAACAAAAAGTTGAGTGTGTGTGTGTGTGTGTGTGTCTGTGCGTCTGTTGTTGAAAAACAATGGGAAAGAAATGTGAAATCTGTGGAGGGGGCAGTACTTAGATCCCCGTACACATCTTTACTATTGAACAGGGCTCATTTCTTCCAACAACAGCTGACGGGCTGACTGTGGTCTGCAGCTTCGAGCCCGTAGGAAAGAGAGCAGGAGGGAGCGCAGTGTTAAAATCATATTCTCGCACTTGTTGCTCCCGCTCTGAATGCATGTGTATGCAAGTCTTATGTACTCCACTGGGGTTGATTCCTGGTGCTGGAGGACCAAAGAGCACGGGGCAGGATGCTCACATAAGCTCGCATTTTCCCACTTGGCAATGATTATTCCCACAGTCTGTACAGTTTTGGTGCCTTTCCTATACCGCCTGCAGGAACAACGGCGGTACGTAGGGCTCAAAGGTATTTTTTACAATGCTGCAAAAGTATCGGATATATTACACAAACATACACACACGGACACACAACTAAACTTGAAATCAAGGACAGGCTGGTTCGTACATTGCGGAAAATTTGAGTAAGTATATGTGATGTGCATGTGCGCATGGACAGCAACAAGTTTTTCAGGACTTGAGCGGCGCTTGCCTAGGAAAACATGGCAGAGTGCAGGAGTTGACCCCCTTGAGACCCTCGGGCTGTTCCAGCCATCCTGATAAAAGTGCTGCTATATTTCACCGTCGGAGCTTCCTGTGTGAAGCTCCACAAAGTGAGTTGGAACATTGATAGTTGTAGCAGTGGGTTATCTGGTAAATTTTGGAGTAGCCACTCATTTGTATGTCATGCGAATTAGCTGGAGAAGAGGGTGGAGCAGTTAGGGTGAGATTTGCGATAGTCGGACTTTGGGCATGTAGCCGTTAAGACTCTGATACGTGCTGCACGCATGTTGGGATCTCCGCGCCGGAACCTACGTCTATGTTGTACATATTAAGTAGCCTTCCAGGGTACTTCATAAAGAAAAGCCTCTGAGGGTACTTCGAGGTGGAATCGCCACAGAAACTTATAAGTAAAAGGTGCAAAAATCAGAAGTAACGGACAATACCGGTCAAATTTAAAGAACTCTTATGGAAAAATAACATTAGCCATTTAAATTTTGCGCGCGAACGCATGCTTTTTGACTGCCTGTCCTATAAACACTGTTTCAACGATGTGAAAAAAAGTCGGAAAAGTCAAATTCAGTTTTCAAAATTATTGTTTTCGCTTAGAATTCTCTGCTAATCCACCGCTACATGCTGCATGGTGGAACTCAAGGCTACTTTCGTAAACTCCGTTGGCGCGGTTTATTTAAAAACTCCCCGGTTTACTCCTTCGTATTGCACCTATAGTTACAGTGTTAACCCTCGGATTTATTCAGAAGTTGGTTCATTCTGAATCCCGCCATGCCGTAATGTCAGTCACCCAGTCATTTTATAAATATTCACCCCTAATGCCGTTGATCATCATTGGATCCAACGGAACGTATTGGGAACCACACGCACATGCGCAAATTGAAACCTAAGCCTTGACCAATCTGATGCCGACGTCACACCCATCATATTGACCACGGTTGAATTTTTGAAGCTGCTCACAGTGGAGTGGGAAGCAATCTGATGGAACTCCTGACGTTATAGTCAAGTCCACGTCCAAAAGTTAATATCAGCCTTTAAAGGAATAGTCCATTGTAATCCTAGGTTCACTCCGTCCTCTTGTTTTGACTTGCTGCCCTAAGGCGGCTCAGGCTATCCAGCTCGTACAGCTGAGAAGCGCGCAGTAAGTGTAGGAATTACAACCAACCGGTTTCCTATCCCCGTTTCCCTCACCGACCCATCTTCACAGTGAGGATGCTGATGCTGCCGATGCTGATGCTCCATCTTCTCAGCCAGTCACTCTGATGGGAAAGAACTCACAACTCACTCCTCCTCCTTCTCCTCCTCAGCATCTCCTCAAATCTTTTTTTTTCAGTCTGCCTCCGAGCATATAATATCATGATACTCTGTAAACTAATCTCTACTCTCCGTAGTTTGACTACTACAAGAATATTATAATATAATACTCTTGGGATCCGCCATGTCCATGGGATTGTGCTCTTGTAACGGCGACGACCCCCTTTGTCCTCCACTCAATGAACATGAGTACAACAGAGCGGATTGTTCCGATATAACATCCCAAACTTGTGGCTGCCCACTATGCTGCTGGAAGTCTTTGAAGGAGCCGAGCTCATCAACTTAACATCATCAGCTAAATGATTTTTCCCAAGTCTTTCTCTCTCTACCTCAAACAGTAATTGACTCTAAAGGTACACGTGGAAATTTGGAAGGCATCCACTAGTCCACCAGATGAGCGGGAAACTTCTGCGCGGCGCGCGGCGCTCAACTCCAGCAACAAAAACATGTTCATCGCTACATCTCCAAGTCTTTTGTACGAAGGAAAACTTTGTAACTTCCAAACTTTTCCCATGAATCAACTCTGAGAATGAGCCGGTAAAAATAATTCCCAAGTCATTTCAAGCTTGGATTTGAAATCTCGGGGGCGGGAAAAGTTTTCCCGTGGGAGTCAAAGGCAAAGCTATGAAATGAGTCGGTAGGTGGGCAGTTGCATTGCTGGAGCGAGTGAGTCAGCTCGCATTGCATCATCCCACAGTCAGCAAAGGCCCTTGCGAGAAAGTAGCTGGCAAAAGTCACCGTCAGCAGCATTGCATTGATTGGCTATTACTCGGCTCACTGCGGACGGCGGCGGCGGCGGCAACCCATAAATAATAAATCCTCCGAGTCGTAAAATGTGCATCAACTACTGCCCAGCATAATGACATGCAATTAGTCCGGCGGTGATAACTCACTGCTGTGATTACTAGCCAGGGGAATGATTGGGTCGTAATTAGCCATGAGTACATTCCAATAAGTAGTCCTTCCGCGTGCCCGTGGGGATTGACTGTGCTCTGTTGTGGAGTAGGAGTTGATACAGTCCGTCTTATTGGCCGCAGAGTCTTTAAATTTCCCACCGTATCATTTTATTATTTATAATTTATAAGCAACATCATCATTTCCCTCCGCTCGCCCCCATTTAATCCCGTACTCACTCTCTGCCAGAGTTAACTTGACATGGAGTGAATGCGCCAACATCTCCGGCCTTGTTTATCTCACAACAACAACAACAACAACAACAACAACAACAACAACAACAACAAAAACATTAACAACAACAACAGTGAATCCCACAAGTTGTTCTGCGTCTTGACGTCCTTTTAGTCCCATGCTTTTCACATAATGGGGAAAAGCCGAGACGAGCTCAGCTGTGGGCTGTAATCGTCTTTTTGGCATCCAGCAGAAATGACGCGCATAAACGTGCGCGGATCGCAAATGGCCGCGTCCCATAAGGGAATCTCGAGCTGACTGACAAAGCGGAGACCCGTGGTGTGGATGCCATTTTAGGCAGGAGCACCCCCACAGCATCATCACTACAACTACAATCATCCAGGCAGGTCCACTCCAAACACAGTAAAATCTCCTTACTACGGTCTTCATGGGACAGATGGCTTGACCGTTATACGGAAAGACCATTATAAGCCATGTAAAGTCCACTGTAAAATCCATGAAGGGATACGAGAAATTGACCGTTAAAACAAGATGGCCGTTTTACACAGGGCCGCTATACCGAGATTCCACTGTACGGCTCATCTTCCCCGCCTCTCCAGTGTGCGCAGGCGCGGGCCAGTCAATGGAAAATCTAAAGTTAAACCCGTTCGTCCAAATAGGAATCTCCAGACCACCGGGAAGGCTCCATAGTAAACATATGACGGATGAGCTCTGGTTAGTGTCATGTTTTTTTTGGTGGGGACCCTTTCGGAACTCCGTACAAGGATCAATGTTTTGACTTGTGAATCTCCAAGCTACTGGAATCTCACGTCAGTTCCTTTCCATACCATCCCGTCCGTCCATGCCAACTCCTCATGTCCAAATCTCACGCTCACAGGAGGGAGATCTGGGTTTTTCAGTCGTCGTCAGCAAAAAGTCTCCTCCGACGATCCCACAACGCTGTACGTGAGATGTGAGAAATGTCGAGACTCCTATTCAGCTCCGTGTAGTCTCCTTGTTCCTGTGCTGGCTGTGAGGTGATGACGATAGTGAGGATGCGGAAGATCCCTGGTTGAACTGAACTACTCTTTCGTGAGCTGTTGATGTGACTTCACAGAATGTTTACAAGTTGACGGGGTGGTGGTGGTGACAATGATGAAACGTGAAAGGTTTACCCAGCACGCCCCCACACATTCATTCCCAATTCCCACACACACACAACAGACGCGAGAGTTGCCAAGTCACTCTCACCATCCATGCGACTGGCCGCCGAGCTGCTATGTGTCATTTGGACAGGTTTTAAGAAGGTGTGAAGCGTGCGAGTGTGGGTGATGACGATGATTCCGCGGCGCAGTAGAAGGTTCGTTCCCTGAAATTCACCAACTTTCCGGGCGACCCCCAAGATTTTCTAAACGACGACGACGACGAGCCTCGTCGCCGTGTGATGAACCGCGCGTGTGGACTAATTGACGATTAGTCATTTAATGATTTGCAAATCCCTTTGGGTTCAATCCGGAGCGCAAGCTACAGTCGCTCATATATCTAGACCGTGAAATCGTGTTGGAAGGGATTATATCTTTGTTCTCCTGACTCAGCTCTGCAAGGAGTGGGTGGTGGGAGTGTGCGAGCGTGAGGCTTTTGGAAAGTCTTTTGAATTTTTGCGGTTTGAATCCCTTTTGTTTTCGCACGTGGTGAAAATGGAAGTGTACTGGGGCACCCCCGGGAAAACTCGAGCTTGAACTCTGTCTTCAAAGTTGTTTTCAAATTTTTGGCGCCGCGGAGAGCTTTGCACGTCCATCCATTGTTGTTGTTGTTACTGGAAAGTATGCCCGAAATTAGACACTCCGCAGGCCACCGTGTAGTTTTCCCTGCAGTTCCCACGACGCTACCACTACTGGAATGACAATTTGGATTAAATATTTCAAGGCTCACGTCTGACCTCGTACTCGGGGGGTCAGGGTCTGCATAGTGCCCGGGCGGGCGCATAATTTTAAGGCATTTCTAAAGGAATCCCGGCGGAGGTACTCAAGATTGAGGAGACAAAGGGCATTGTGGGAGATCCTCCCACGGTTTAATCTCGGCAGCAGTTGTGTGTGTGTGTGTGTGACTCCGGCAGCGGAGCGACGGGGAAGATGTGTAATTTTCCCGCAATGAGCAAGCTCATGTGCAAGATGGCAAAGCGGACTGCGAAAGCCCGTGTTGAGCAACTCTCTGTGCTGAAGGGGGGCAGATTTGATGATTCTTGTTGGAAGAATCATTGTCGAGAATCATGCAAATCCCATTTTGCTGCCGCGGGCCTTGAGAAATTGTCTAGTCCAGCCGGTCTCCTTCGGAGCGCTTCATAGTATGTGCAAAGGATGATGATGATGATGAGATGATATGATGATGTGGTGACTTGAGGAAATAGCCATTATTATTATTATTATTATCACCCCGCAGAGAACCAGAGATGGAGAGGAAACACCCATAAAGATGGGGGGAAATCGGTTCAAGGTTGACTGAAATGAAGCCGCTTAAGAGCAGTGTGAGTGGGTGAGGGAGGGAGGGAGGGAGAGGAAGAGCGACGGACGGGATGATGAGACTTCATCATTTACCATGTATCCAACTCATTCATTATGTTTCCATCATTTATCCGCCGCGTCATGAGGATCATGAGGAGGTGATGCTGTTGGTGGTGGTGGTGGTGCTGATGATGATGATGATATGAATGGATGCCTATTTGACTGAGGTTCTTGTATAAGTAATGTGAGGAGTATGTGTGGGTCTTGTGCGAGTGTAGAGATTGTACTGTTTACTCTCAATTATTCGCTCAAGTAGCCAAAATTGACAGCGCTGGCTTATTCGCTGGTCCAACTAGTGTCCGCCACGGCTCAGATTCACAAGCGAGATCAGTAGCGGCGTATAAGTAAGACGTGTGAATTAGTCTGAATGCACACACACACACATAAATGCACAAACAGGCACAATGAAACAAATAGACACAAACACACACAGTCGCGCACATTAGCATACACACACACGCGCGCGCTTGCAGACAACCGCACACACGCACGTGCTTGCAAACACACACACAAACGCACTTACAATCGCGTGCGAGCTTGCAGACACACACGCGCGCGCGCACACACACACACACACGCGCACACACACACACACGCGCACACACACACACGCGCACGCACACACAAACGCGTGCGCGCTTGCAAACGCGTCCAAACTTGCAAACACACACACACGCGCGCGCACTCACAAACGCGTGCGAGCTTGCAGACACACACACGCGCGCGGACACACACACACACACACACGCGCGCGCACATAAGCATACACACACACGCGCGAGCTTGCAGACACGCACACGCGCGCGGAAATAAAAGTACACACACTCGCGCTTTCAGACACACGCGCGCGCACATAAACACATACACACGCGCGCGTGCGTGCACACAAACAGACGTATTCATACACACTACCGTACAAACGTACGCACGCGCGCTTGTGCACATCCACAGGCATACAAATAGGATCCCACAAATACCATATGCAAATGCATGCACACAATCTCATATGTAAGCATTGTACAAACTCGCTCCGAGTGTACCTCCACGTGTATGTGGGCGCGCGCACGCTGGTTTATATCCTTACGCACAAATGACCAGAAGAGAAGAAACTGCGCTGAGCCTCTTATAGGATGCGGACGGCTATGAGGTGGATGTTGGCCGAGGTCTTCTTCCTCATCACAGCATCATTTTACTGTGAATATCAAAAGTCACTATGTTGAACTGGTGCTGGCCTGCGGCGGCGGCCGCCTCCATCGCTGCTGGTGGCTCTATAAATCGCTATCGCTGGATGAACTCCTTATACATTGGATTTTCTTCCTCTGTACTCAAAATTCTGCCCAAGTATTCCTCATTGGGATAAGAGTCACAGCGGTATTTGTTTTCACGTCATTTTATCCTCGTGGAGTTGTGCTCTATGGGGAATTCTATGCTGGGAATGGGAATGTGGGCCATGGGAATAGAAACATACTACTTGTGTCTGTGGATTGAAATATTTTAGCTGTGTGTAGTGGGATCCGTCCCGTCCCCACCTCGTCACAGATGGGGACCATGTGTGTGTGTTTGCATGTGTGTAAGACTGCTGTGTGCGTCTGTGTGGGGAACAAGACAAGGTGTTTACGACGAGGCGCAAGGGGCCGGATTCATTCTCTCATCATCCTCATCCTCACTCTCCCATCATTTGATCACCCTTGCCATCATTTTGGTCCTGCAAATTATGGCGGAGGAGGAGGAGGATGAGGATGAAACGAGATTATTTTGACTCACTCTCTCAGCTCTCTCTCTCTCTCTCTCTCTCGTGTGATTTATTATGTCGCCTGTGCAACTCCACAGCGAGTGTGCTGAAACTGGAGATTGACTTTTCAATATAAATTTTCATACTGGGATAAGCGTGCTGGTGGTGGTGGTGGTGTGGGACGAGAATGCTATTGTGTACAGGACTTTGAGTTCCTCCTCGTCGACCTGCTCGTCCAGCTCACTATACAATACAGCTGCATTTATACTGGAAGTTTCGCGGGATCTTGTTACGACTCACTGACTGGCTGACTGACTCATTGAGGGAGAGCCAAGGACAAATTCCGCGGAATATGTACAGAGGAATAACAATAATGATTGGCATTATTTTCATCATCATCATGATTTATTTATGGTTTTATTCCCATATGTTCAGCCTACTGGTAAATCCAAAGCTCCCAATGAATGCATACGCAACTGATTCTTCAGAGTCGGCAAATACCCTGATGATGCTGATTGATGGAACTCCGTGCGCGAGAGCTCGTAAAACTTGGCTTGGCATTTCCAAGTTGCTTCCCTGCCGGCGGCGGCGGTAGCGGCAACGGTGGAGTAATGGAAACCGCTTTCCTCTCCGTGCGAAATATTAGACATAGAAACATGAGTTTTGTACTATCGTCTTCGCTTTGCCGCCGTTTTGCCATTCCCAAAGTCGTGCTACTCATTTAGCGTGATACGATATGGGATGAGCTCAACAATGGCATATGTGTGTTGGTAAACAGTAACAATTTTAAACGTGATTCCGCACGGTAAAATGGATGGTGAGGGCATGAGGGATGGTTGAGTCGGCTGGAAGGATTGTATTCTCTGGGAAACGTGACATCCACAAGGCACTCAACTTTTGAATCATGGCGGGCCGGTTTGCCGAAACAAAATTATTTTGAAATTGAAAAAATGAAATAAAATTATTTCGAAATTTAAAAATTAATTATTTTGAAATTCAAAAATCAAATTATTTTGAAATTTAAAAAAAATGAATCCGAAAATAAAATTATTTTGAAATTTAAAAAAAATGAATCCGAAAATAAAATTATTTTGAAACTGAAACGTAAAATTATTTTGAAATTGAAAAATCAATTTCTTTTGCAATTAAAAAAGCGAAATGTTTTAGAAATTGAAAAATCAATTTCTTTTGCAATTGAAAAAGCGAATTGTTTTGAAATTGAAAAAATAGGAAATCGAAAAATGAAATTATTTTGAAATTCAAAAATCAAATTCTTTCGAAATTTTAAATTCAAATTATTTGGAAATTGAAAAATCAAATTATTTGGAAACTCAAAGATCAAATTATTTTGAATTTGAAAAATCAAATTATTTGGAAATTGAAAAATCAAACTATTTTGAAATTGAAAAATTAAATTACTTTGAAATTCCAAAATCAAATTATTTTGAAATTCCAAAATCAAATTATTTTGAAATTCCAAAATCAAATTATTTTGAAATTCCAAAATCAAATTATTTTTCATTCTTCAACTGTTATTTTCAGCTTTACTTTGTTCATTTTCCAAAGTAGTTTTCAAACCAATAAATGGCTGCACATGACTGGCCGACACGCGGGAAATACGGACGGTTGTGCCTGTGTATTCCTTTTTACCCGGGACATTGCGCGGACTACGCTGTCGCTAACTACGGCGTGAGACAAGCTGGAGGCTCCCATGTATTTCCGACCTGTACATTTGATGATGTTAATGTAATAATGATTGTCCTGCGAGTTCTGAGCAAATTCCGAACGGGGAAATTAGCCATATTTTTCGATCCGAGGTAAATTCGCTTAGATTTACTCACCAGGAAACTTTCCCCAAATGTGCACCGTGTCAGCTGCTAACCTACCAAACCCGGCGCGGTGACGAGGTGGTTGACCGAAAATCTCTTCGCTACGACGTTCACAGTAGCGGAATGATCCCGCTCTGGTTCGGATTAGCATCTCGGGACACCATGGCATCATCCCTAATGCCAGTCCCTCCACCACGCATCAGTTCCAGTTTGCCCACAGTTTGATCCTCGCATTATAATATTGTATTCTCCTATGGCTTCCGAATCTCATTCCGGTGGAGTTTCCACCATTCACTAAATAATTTTCCCCATGTTTTCCACCCAAAAATCCATGCTCCCGTTGGGCTCATAGTCATAGTGGCAGTAGGTAGCTTTGGGCTCTCATCTCATGAAGAGTACGGGAACTACTTTTCTCAGCTCTGTCCTTTTTCCAGCATAAGTGGGAGTAAAATGGGCAAAGTAGGACGGTTGGCTACACCCTTCGGATCCCGCGGGGACTTTTACAGGTCTACAGCCTTGGACACTTCCTTTGACGTTAGCTGGGGCGGAATTTGGAGTGGGGGTGGGGATCGCAGTGTTTAGTAATGAGACTGCTGTGAGCGGCGATGGGGAAGCGCTCTTCATCTCCAAATCTCAATTTTTCCCTCATCAGCTGGAATTCATGGGAAAAGTTGAGAGAATTCCAAGAAGGACAAGGAGTAGTCTGTATCAATCCGTGCAGGACGCTCTTTGATGTTCACATTATTTGCTATTTGGAAAAAAATTTCCCGCTCCATGCACTCCGCAATTACGTTGAGCATCTCCGCGAGGGCGCCATTTCGGAGAACTTGACAATTATTGAGCTGACAGGCGGCGGGGTTGGCGGTGGACCGCTCGGCCGGCGTGCGCGGCTGATCCGACCACTTTAACGAGCCCCAGTAATTTTTGAACTCTCAGTTCGCTTCTCTCGATTCACAGTTGACGGAGCTCACGATTCAAATGATGATCATCATGATCATGATGACGAAGGATCCAGCGTTACTTTGGCTCCAGATTCTCCGCACCAAACCAAGTTTTTGGAGCATGTTTGAACAGGTGCGGGCTTACGCGGTGATGTAGGGCCACTTTGAATTCCGCTGACTGCGAGCCCTTCCGCGGAAAGTCAACAAACTTGAGCTCAAGGGACTGGCACATCCTTGCAGAATTTTATTCCAATAAGTTTCTGAAGTTTCTGCTTACGCAAAGGTCAAGACGGTCATGCTTCTATTTTTGAACGAGCCACTTTGGAAATGTAATTGTGAATGTTCAGTGTTCATTGTTTAACAAGCGGGAAATACAAAGCATTTTCCATGTCGTAACCAGTGAATTGCTGACGAAAATCGAAGACAATGACGCAAAAAATATTCGGAGCGCCAAAAAACATGAGTTTTCAATTGAATTGCGCTGTTAGAGACTCACAATTTGTGACTCTCTGGAAGAATGAAGCCAAGGAAAACTTGCTCCGTATTTCTATTACAGCTTTACGGCAGGCCAGCCAATTAATTCCAGTTATCCGGAGCACAGGCACTCACCGATGTTGACGGCGCACACCCTTGAAACTAATAGCAATTATTATTATGCTAAGTAGACGAGATGGATTTGAGGATTTCAAGGGCATCCTCCTACGAAATAATGTTAAAGTCTGCCTAGCTCAATATGATGTTGCCAGAGCAGAGGTGGGAAAATCATCCCTCGGATTGCAGGGCATCTTCGAAGGGTTCTCTCCAGTTTAGCTAACAAAAGCGGGTCTTTGCCAAGATCAAGCCTGGCTGTGCACCAGTGCGGTTGTTGGGATATTCTCTTAATTTTCAGGTGGGCGGGATGAGTGAGCACTGCCGTGTTTACCGGGGATGATGAAAATCCGCTCGTATTTCTCCACAGTCGTCGTTTATTAACGTTGACAACCGCAGACAATACTTGGAAACATGTTAATAATGTGAAGCTCTTCCAGTCAATCTGACCTGATGATGATGACGATGAGTGCATCGAGCGGTATTTCCCGTGGTTTTCCACGTGATTTCCAAATTCAAGTGGCTTCGAGTGATTTCGAGGAGGAAATTAATGCAAGATTTTCAGCGTATGGTGTAGGTTTGTGTGTGTGTGTGTGTGTGCGTGTATGTGTTTGCGGCATAGGCACACACTTGGAACGTGGAAGTGAACCGACGTGCTTGACTGAGTCAAATGGAGCCCATAAATGTGATGATGACGACGACGACGACGATGGTGGTGGATGGATGGAATAATAATTATTATGCTTGAAATAAATGCACAGTGCTAAAAACTTTGCTTGCTTTGCTCATTCTGCGAATAGCTGTAACTTCCTCCTGATTGTGTATGAATGTGTGTGTGTGTGTGTGTGTATGTGCATGTAAAACATTTGCATCGTATGCTATGGCAAAAGTGTGGAACAAGGTCTGCGTGACGTCATCCACCTCGCGCGCCACTTCCAAATGGTGGGAACCACTTTACCCGTACCTGTAAACTCTGTGCCAGTGTAACTTACAAGGGGACGTTGTCAGGTGTCCGCGGCGCAAAGCGCCGACATCCTATGCAGCGCGCAGTTTATCCACAACGATTACCTCTGTGAAAGTGGTAGGTGCGGACACTCAGATTTGACCCTTCCGGAGGGTCACAAAGTTTGAGGTCAATAGTTGCAAAGGGGGGCATACGTGGAAACTGAGAAATCCCATGTTAAATCCCATAAGGATTTCCCAGTTTTGAATTTCGAGTCAGTCCTTAATGATACTACATATGGTGGGTGAGTAGTGAGCCAAAGGTTTGTAGAGGAAGGCGGCAAATTTAAATAATTTGTCAGCACGCACGCATGTGCAGATGGGAGTGATAAGCGGTCATTAACTGACTGACGGAGCTACGGTAATGGCGTGTAAATGTGTGCGTACGTCAATCACTGAGTAAAGAGAGAGAGAGTGATTTAGTTGGAGAATAAGTTCCAGTCTAGGCCTACAGTTTGTCATGACCTGGACGACCTGACGGTGCACCTTGCTTCGAAGTCTTTTTGATTTGAACTGATTGAACTCAGATTTGACCCTTCCCTTCTGGACGGTCACAAAGTTTGAGGTCAATAGTTGCAAAGGGGGGAGTACGTGCTCACTGAAAAATCCCATGTTAAATCCCATAAGGATTTCCCAGTTTTGCATTTCGAGTCCCCATTAATGCACACGGTGAGTCGTGGGACGAAAATTCGGTTCGAAATTTTTTTTTATCAGAAGGCGGTGGAATTTTCAGAAAATGGAAAATATTGGTTTTGTTAACCCTCCAAGTGGATAATACGCAAATACAACAGCAGTAGAATCACTTTTGAGTGTATTTTCAAAAATTACTCGAAATAGAAAACTGGGAAATCCTTATGGGATTTAATATGGGATTTTTCAGTGAGCATGTACTCCCCCCTTTGCATTATTGATTGACCCCGAAATTTGCTGAACCTCTGGCATAAGTTTCCGCACCTGCTATTTTATATTGCCGCACCGCTGTGAGAGATAATTTTTATGAATGCGCTCTGCGTTGCACATGGTGTCGGCGCTGTGCGCCGCGGACACCTGACAATGTCCACTTGCTCACGCTCTGGCTGAAATGAATATGAATTAGTTTTCCTAAAGTGCCTTATTTTTCATTTCCTCCTTGTCATACTCACATCCCGTCCCAGCTCATCGGCGCTGGCTCAAGCCTTACCGTACTCCGCGAGCGCACAGCCTCCTTTCCCGGAAATCATCGAACCAGGATACACGTCGTAATTTTACGGATAAAAATACGAAGAGTGGGAAATGGGGCAATCAGGATCGCGGCGCGGAATTCATTTTGAAGCTCCATGAATTACAACAACTCATGATTCCACCTGGAGATGTTATCCCGCCGTGACTGGTGTCCACACTATAGTCAACCCAGAAGCGGTGATTGAACATTACATTATACGGTGCTCACAATGCACTGTACCACTTACGCATTTCCGACCTGGCTCGAGTTCCCCAAATCTGGTGCTATCCAGTTCCAATAAACCCTTCCTGCTCGTGGAAATAGCTGCGGTTTTCCTCGGGATTCCTCCTTTGAGTTGCCTGAATAACACTCAAAGCTACTTTTGGATGGAATGACGAACGATATAAAATCTTTGGCTTTCCTCAGTGCCAGCGGACCACTGAGCACAATGAGGTTGAGCAGGGACTGGCAGACTAACTGATTGAATGGTCGTGGGAGCGACTCGTTGGCATCGTGATAAAAAGTCTTGGGCAATACCCAGCACATTGGCAACTGTGCAATTTGGCATGCCCGGCAATGATTGACAATAACGGCGGGATTGTGTGCCGTGGCTCCGTTGTCGTTACAGATTTCCGGGAATTGCTGGAAACTCCACAGGTTGCCACCAGCCCGTCAGCCCGGCTTCAAGCCAGCTTGCCAGGGAAGGACGCGGATTGGTAGCTGAAATGGAGGCAATTTCCACGCTTGACTTAAAACTCGCTCGAAATTCAAAACTGGGAAATTCTTATGGGATTTAACATGTGATTTTTAAGTGGAGACGTACTCCCCCCTTTGCTTTGCAACTACACTAAAATCTCCGTATAACGGCCTTGTGTAGCACGGTCATCTTGTTATAACGGTCAATTTTTGGTTTCCCGTCATTAATATAACTGTGGAATTTTCAAGGCTTATAACGGTCTTTTCTTATAACGGTCAAATCATCTGTATCCCCTGAAGACCGTACTAGGGAGATTTTACTGGAGCAATTTGGACTTGTTAGCAGTAGTGCTTCGGCTGCACAGCGGGGATCCAGCTCGCAGAACCATTTGCCATGGTTACCATGTGGGATAATGGGGGCATTTAAGAGTCCATTTAGGATTCATCCGCTGCTGGCGCGGCCTTGTAATCTAAAAGCCACAGCACATTACAATCCGCCTTGTAGCCTTCGGCTCTCAAAGTTTCTGGCCGTTCTATCGCTGGCGGAGTTTTACAGTTGTACAACGGGGAATCAATTGCCAGGCTGGACGGGTGCGTTTAAGTATGTACGGATGGGCTGCCGTGACGCGGCACAAGGCCGTGCCGGTTTGTCTTCACGCTCCCACTCACTAAAAGTTCTCTGTCCACGCATACAGTCGGCATTGTAGTCCCAGCACTTGTTGTTACGTCAACAACAAGATAATGATTTGTTCGGACGGACGACGACGACGACGACGACAACCAATTGATCCAGAAGGGTTTTTCCTACGCGCACTACTGTAAAATCCCAACCACGCCCGGGATGTCCCGCTGCTGGACGCTAAGTTTTGTCCAGTTTGACACGGAAGCTCGGACGTGCTGACATTGAGGTGGACATGCAAGGGCAGCGTAGGAGCCTCCATTTTTATCCGCTCGTTTGGTCGCCGCAGCTGGACAACGTGGCCTCTAGAGCGGTCGAATGTAATCAACTTGACCGCCAAGCCGTCCGTGCCGTGCGGGTCTCTCTTGTGGGGATAATTGCTCAGGCTTCCGGCCTGAATAATTCACAGAGATAATGCACAGGGGAATCCCCATACAACGGCCTGATGTAACTTGGTCATCTTGTTATAACGGTCAATTTCTCGTATCCTTTCAGGACTTTTACCGTGGAATTTTCAAGGTTTATAACGGTCAATTTCTCCTTGTCACTTTATGGACTTGACTGTGGAACTTTCAAGGCTCATAGCGGGCTTCACTTATTGCGGCCGTAGAATCTGTGTGCATTGAAGACCGTAGTAAGGAGGTTTTACTGGAGCCTCCGCGAGGCCCTTGGGACTTCCATTGTATAAACTGCACTCAACTGCGCACTTTGAATGCGAGCCTCAGGCTGCGGGTTCGGGACAATATTTATTGTCTTGTTTCCACCTCTTGTGGTTGTTGATGTTGATGTTGAGCGAGTAAACCTACTGCGCGCTCCGCGGAGAGTAAGTAATGTTGCGTGGCGGGAATTATTTGTTCCTGTCCAGAAGGTAGAGAGCGGACCGCAGCTGTTATTGTGGTGGTGTCGCTGTCATCATCACCTTGAGCCACTAATGGCCACTAAATCATCCGCAGTCTCCGGTGAGAGTCCACTCACGGGCAAGAATAAGCAGTATGGCGGGAGAGGTATGAGATGGGATGGAACAATGATCCCCCATGTAATCATTAGCACTTTATTTTCACAAGTTTAAAGAAGCCCATGTTTTCCCAAGGGCTCACAGGACCAAGTGAGTACTTGCGGGACTGCGACAACTACATCCGTGGAGGGAAAATAATGTTATTTCGTCCTCCGTGCTCCGATTCCTCAAGTGGGATATGCAGCTAAGAACAGCCGATCCGCCCATGTTCATGCAAGGGGCTCTCAAGGCCTTGTTTCAGTCCCACCCCCTGCATGGAAAAATAAGCTTGGTAGGATCAATGTTTTTTTTTCCTCGGCAGAATATTTATGAAGGCTCACGTATAAATCGGGTGGCTCTCTGCACTGCACTGGAAATTGCCAGGTTCCCACAGGGCTCGTTATTGAGCCGGCCGTGGCGGCTCTGTTGATGGGAGGTTTTGGATGTGTGCCTGTTTGTGTGTTTGCGCGCGCGCGCGCATGTGTGTGTGTGTCTGTGTGTGAAATGCGTGTGCTTGTAAAATGTGTGCGTCAGCCCAGCACTCCCGCGAAACTCGCTGGAATTGTTTTTTTTTCGGTGAGCCGGGATGAGTCTTACTGTTCGTAACATGGCTTGATCTTCCACGCATTTGAGTCTGACTCTGCTAACTCGCAAGACTCCTCCTCATCATTCTTCATTTTCTCAAGGTTCCCTATCTTATCCCTGCTGGCAAGTACATATTACAATTGCGAGTAGCTGGAGTCGCCTCCGCACCAACAGCCACGAGTTGATCCCCAAGGTCGAATTTCTGGACGTCCCCGGAGCATCCGCGAGGTCACTGGCTAATGAGGGAGTTTGTAAAACGTTATTCCAGGCCAGAATATTATTAAGCTTACATATATTATGGGCTTGTATAACGACGAGCTCGGAGCTCTGAAGGATGCGGACGCCCACGTGGGAAAGGACGTTGAGCTTCGGAGATTCGAGGAAAAGTTGAATTCTAGACGTGCAGCTTGCGGATATTAGTGGGCTTCCATCTTGTTACTTGTTATGCCACAGTTAATAGCGAATATTTCGGTGTTATTCTATGGCTCCAACTTGCGGATTTCCGGGTTGAACCCCCGGAAGGAATTTTATTATTGAAAGTGAATTTCCGGTGGAAATATGTGTGTGTGCGTACATTGCATTGGTGTTGGGTTGTGAGCGGGTTTGTTCCGGAGAAGAAATGCCCACTTGTTGGACCCGACGTTCAGCGGCTGTAAGTGGAATCGGACCGTCCGGCGCAGCCCGTGCGGTTCTTTCGGTTCCACAAAACTTGTGGACTTTGATGGATTTCCAGGTGGGGCATTCCCTGTGTGCGCTCAGATTGGAACTCCGTGGGAGCGGCGGATTCATTGCACCTTTGGAAATCCATAGAAATCATTCGTGGTACAACAAGAGTCGTGCCGAGGGTAACTCTGGTTGGGTTGCACCAAATGCACCAAATATCTCAATTTGGGTACATTAGCTACAAAGGGGGATCGGACTGGACAGGTTTAATTCGTCAGTGAAAATCTTCGGATTTTGACTAAAATGGGAAGGGTCCCCCCTTTGCTGACTTGAAAATCCCATGTTAATTCCCATAAGGATTTCCGCGTTTTGAATTTCGAGCACATTTTCCCTCGTGGGTTCAACCCATAATTCAACGCTATCCAAGGTTTTGGAAGAATAGTTTGTGGACGTTTTTCGTTTTTCAATGTTTTTTTTCCGTCTCAGTACGGATTTTCATTGATTTGGCAGGGGGGGAAATTATGCTCGAATTTGAAAATCCGGAAATCCTTATGGGGATTAACATGGGGATTTTCAAGTGAGGACAGGGGGGACCCTTCCTTTGTTGGTGAAAATCAGACGATTTTCACTGTCGAGTCAAACCTGTCGATTTGGACTCGTGAGGCTTTGGCTGCGTGAGTAGTAACAATATTTTTGATAGAGTCTCAGGCTGTAGTGCTAATTTTGTACGAATCCATTGTGTTTCTGAAGGAGGTGCGTTGTGAGGCACGGTGGGAAGCATAGGATTAGATCCTCAATGTGAATTGGGCTTTGTTTGGCCACGATCAAGTCCGGAGGCCGTTAGTGGGACAGTGTATTGAGGGGGGTTTGTGTGTGTGTTTGTGTGTCTTTCGAGGGCAGGGAGGTGGTACTGCCAGGTTCTGTAAATGTGTGTGTGTGTGCACTAATAAATCAACCGTGTGTACAGATACCCCGGCTTTTAGACTGCACGGGTCAATGGCCCCACCGTTGTTCGTGGAGGAGCCAGAAGGGGATCCACATATTATGCACACTGTCCCATCCAAACAGCCTTGTTCAGACCTACGGCACTCCGTCAGTCAGACCTCCTCACTTTGTTCCGTTCACATTGACAGGAGGAGCCGTGTGGCATTTGTTTCAAATTTCCCTCAATTATTTACCTTCCTCTTACTAGAGTTCCTTCGCATCTCATCCCCGTCCCCGATTGGCAGCTCATCGGCTGGTGTGTTTACAATGCAACAGCCGACGACTACAGAGCTGCCGGTACATTCCGGATTGCAAGGGTGGCGGTCCTACGGAACATTTCACTTCAACTCCTTCAACTCCTCCCACATGAATACATACTATTCGAGAGGTTAAAGGTGTATACCTGCGATTATTTAAAATTCCCTCCTAATTCCACCTTTACTCATTTGGTTCCCAGGGTAATTCAGTCCTCCAAGTTCTGGGGTACACACTCAACTAGGGAATTACGGGAGCGGATATGAAAATAAAACTGGTATTCCAACGAATTTAGTAGTTATTGGCTGGGACTTTCAAAGTGAAATAGGTCTCTCATTTGTTTTTGAATTTCCTCCACTTATTTGGGAGCTTCCTAAATAAGGGTGCAAGTAAGTAGTAGTAACTGGTTCGTATGCCAATAACTCTGATAGCACAGCACTACTAAAAAAATCTGTGGGGATATTGGGCGAGGGGATATAAATTATTGAGGTGAAATGATTCTGATGATGACGGTCATGATGACGATGGCGATGATGATGATGATGATGATTGCAATATGATTTGGAATCAAGGTGCGTGTATTTACTTCTTCACGGCTGGGTGAGCATATAACGTCTGGCCTAAAGTAGGCTAACTTTTCTGTCCGTGTGTGTGTGTGTGTGTGTGTGTGTGTGTGTGTGTGTGTGTGTGTGTGTGTGTGTGTGTTTGTGTGTGTGTGTCTCTGTGTGTGTGTGTGTTGTAATCAGGCTACGAATATGTGCGAGCTTGTGAACATGTTTGTGTGGACGGAAATTTGTATGTGTTCTAACGTGTGTGCGTGTATGTGTTATGGCGTTTGCGTGCGTGACTTTGTTAGCGTTTACGTGTATAAGTTGGTTAGAATGTGTGTGACTTAGTTAGCGTTTATACGTGTGTCAGTTGGTTAGCGTGTGTGTGTGTGTGTTTGAGTGCGCTTCCTATTTGCGAGTTGGTTCGAAACGTGTTTGTGCAAGTTTGTCAGCACGTGTGTGTGTGTGTGTGCGTGTGCGTTTGTGTGTCTGTGTGTGTGTAGGTTTCTTAGAGTCCGTGTTGTTACGTGGGTAATTGCAAGCCTTGTGTGTGTGTGTGTGTGTGTGTGTGTGTGTATGTGTGCACGAGTTTGTTAAAAATCTTACGCGAGTGCACAAGTTTCTTAGCGTCCGTGTTTGTGCGTGCTCATTTGCAAGCGTGTGTGTGTGAGTGTGTGTGAGTGTGTGTGTGTGTGTGTGTGTGTGTGTGTGTCTTTGGCAAGGAGGAAATGTTGGGAGTCTCACCCATATGCTCCAATCATCCCGGTCGCCACCAGGATAATATGTGTGCCTCGACTCACCCATATATTTGTTTACCTCCCATCAATTCATCTTTCTAGTTCACGCACTCACGTATTGTCAGAGACGAGGAAGACGGCATGGCATGCACGGTGAGCATAAGTTTGATGGTGTGGGAAGCGGAAAGTCTGTTGGTTGCCAGAACCGTGCTTTTCTTGGTCCGTCCGTCCGTCCGTCCGCACCAAAGCAACACGTTCTAGTTGTCATGCAGGCGAGTCTGAGAGCGTGTTTGCATAATTATTATATCTCCTTCGACTTCCTACATGAGCATGTGTGTGTATGTGTGTCGTGTGTGTGTTTGTGTGTGTGTGTGTCAAGTGATTGTCCCTGTCCATACTGATTATTATTACAAATCTATATGCACGTTGGTCAATGAGGACAATGTGGTCAATCAGTATTTGCGAGGGCACGCACACACTCGGGCACATTTGGGTTGTTCGCTACACACAAGGTATTGTCCAAGTCCGTTCCGGTCTGACCGTTCCCGGCTTCCCGCCTGTCACCGTCTTATTGTGGCATCACACTTTCTATGACAAAGTTTGATGAACTCGGTCCGGAATTCGCATTAGCGGCAGTGTTCCTGCCCTGGAAAACTTGCTTTTGCAAACCTCCCCATGGATTCCAATCGAGTCTACGCTGTACTTCCCTATGTTTGAGTCCCCAAGTGGAGCACAGCGGTTTTGGCGGATTCTACTTTGAATCCTTCAATGGACTTGCTCTTTTCTCCAGATTAATTTCTACCTTTTATCTAAATTAAAAAAGAAATCATGCGAATGAGGAAGTACGAAAAGGAATAAGGAGCTGGGTGGAGTGTTCAAAAGAGGGGTTTTTGAACTGACGGAGTGCGTGAGCACGTACGGGAGTGGATGAGGTGGAGGATGTTCAATGACTGGATTTTTATTATGAACTCTCGGGAGAGTGCGGACGCGGACGTGCTCAAAAAGTTTCCCCGCCGCTGCCACACGTTTTTTTTACAAGTTCACCCCACACACGGTTTTCCGCCCTTTGCTAGCTCTGTGGGATGAGTACGGATTAATGTAATCGCAATCAGTTTGATTGCGCAGGCATGCAATAATGTATGCACTTGAGGGTTTATGTGGATGACTGTGTTCAGGTGTGTGTGCGCGCGCCGCATAATGATTTTTGCAAGTGCGTGTGTGGGTGTGTGTGTTTCTGTGGGAGTTTTCGCAAATGCGTGCATGGCATGGCAAGCAGCTGTACTCCGCAAAATTTTGAGTTTTTCCAGCGGGAAAATTCGTGTCTCATCGTGTGTGTGTGTGTGTGTGACTTTTCCCGCGCATGTATGTCTTCACATGTGTGTGTTTATGCACGCGCGCTGTCTTCCTGCGTGTGAGTGTGTGTGTGCGTGGGTGTCTTCATGTGTGTGTGTGCGCGTCCGCGCACGCGTGTCTTCCTGTGTGAGTGTGCGCGTGTATCTTCCTGCATGTGTGTGCGCGCGTGTATCTTCTTGTATGTGTGCGCGCGCGTGTCTTCATGTATGTGTGCGCGTATGTCCTCATGTGTCTGTGTTTGCCCGCGTGTGTCTTCATGTGTGTTTGCCCGCGTGTGTCTTCATGTGTGTGTGCGCGCGTGTGTCTTCACGTGTGTGTGCTCGCGTGTTTGCGTCTTCATGTGTGTGTGCGCGCGTGTTTCTTCATGTGTGCGTGTGTGCGCGGGTGTTTTCATGTGTGTGTGTGTGTGCGCGTGTGTGTCTTCATGTGTGTGTGCGCGCGCGTGTCTTCATGTGTTTGTGTGTGCGCGGGTGTCTGCATGTGTGTGTGCGCGCGTGTGTGTCTTCATGTGTGTGTGCGCCCGTGTGTCTTCATGTGTTTGTGTGCGAGTCCGCGCGCGCGTCTTCCTGTGTGAGTGTGCTTGTGTCTGTTTATGCGTGTCTTCATGTGTGTGTGTGTGTGTGCGCGCGCGCTTGTCATCATGTGTGTGCGCGCGCTTGTCTTCGTTTGTGTCTGTGTGTGGCTTCATGTGTGTGCGTGTTTTTAGTGGGCTTTTACGCGACCGTGCGTGCAGTCTGCTGCGCTTGGCAGAATTTTATATTTATCCAGCGGGAAAGTTGGAAGTTTTAAGTAAGCCATGTTCCCGGCCCCGCCGTCCCTGTCAGACCCACTCTATTGTCCCCAAAGAAGGAGTAAAGTAAGCAGTAGTGGTGGAAACAACGGTGGGCACTTTGGCACTTTGGCACCGTCATGGTTCACTCCGCATGTAGCACAGGCGTGAGCGAGCTACTACTAAAGAGCGAGAGCGCTTCATTCTCACACACACATAGAAACACAGACAAAAAGGAAAAGGTCCTTTTAACAGTCCGCCGCGATATCGCGAGCTCTCTCCCAGTCATTTTCAGTTGACTCGGGTGGTCATGGTGGTGGTGGTGTTGGTGGATGCTATTAGTGTGGGTGGGACTGAAGCAGGCTACTAATATTATGTGCGAGCTGGGTCTGGCGAAGCATAGCCTGAGCCTACATTATTATGTTGGGATTTGATCCATCTTGCTGTGACACTTCCTATACTTTTTCCCACTTCTCAAAACTCTCACTTACGTGGGATTCCCATGCTTATCATGACCGGATCGCATACATGTATATACTACCTGTGCAAGTAGTTCATGTCCTCACCAAGAATATTAGTATCACTGCACTGGGGGGGATGCCACGGTGGGCGCCAGAGTTCAAATCGGAAGACCCCCACGTCCGACTATTAGTACGACGTTTTTATGTGCACATCCGGATCCCAAAAACTGCAGCAGCAGCAGCAGAAGTTCCGTCCAACGGTGACATAATGTTACGTAATTTTCCCGCAATTTTCAAATCTTCCCATGCGCCCTTATCATCATGATCATGATCATCCCAGCGATGAGGGTGATGAATGTGTTTTGAATGAATGAGTCCGTCGGGAATTACAGGGGTGGACTCACGTGCGTGGGAATGATATTTGTATGTACAAAAATTGTGATGTCATATCGCTGGGATTGTGTAAGATATTAAAATTCCACCTCACAAGTCGCACATTGTGACGGTCGGTAGTGCGGTGAAGTTCTTTTGGTAGTTGCGGAGTGTCTCCCCGTGCGAGTGGAAGCGGTCCGCTGTCATTGTCACCTCACTGTCGGAGTCACCACGCAGTTCCCGGCAGTCGTGTTATGTGAGTCGGAGTGGATCATCTTAACCCTATTTTTCCCGTAAACGTTTTTGAATTTAGCGGGTAAGGTCCGGTGGGAGTGAGCGCGGAGCGAAAAGTTTCTGGACTGCGCAAAAGCAAATTAATCCGAATTTCAGTGGCAATTGGCAATGACGTGGGCCGAATTACGAGCGTCCGGCGGGACGGGTTTGGCTGTCGCAGTGTGAACATGACTTAACGGTCACGGTGGTGACTTAACGGCTAAGCCTAGAAGTGCAGCGGAATTGCCGTAGAGGCCTTTAGCGTAGACACATATTCCGTAAATAATAATAAATAAATTCCATTAAATAGTATAAAAAATTATGAATAAATAAATAATAAATACTGTAAAAATAAATAGTAATTGAATAAAAAATATTAAATAGCATAAAAAATTATAAATAAATAAACAATAAATATTGTAAAAAATAAATAGTATTAAAAACAATAATAAATAAATAAACAATGATAAATAGTGTAAAAAATAATAAATAATAATAAAAACCGCGGTTACAGTGGCAAACTTTCCATGTGTTCCCAGGAGGAAGTTTACGTAATTTTTTTTACTTTGTATATTCCAGGGAAATCGCTGACTTTCCCACCTGTTGGATGTGATCCGTCCCTCACGGCGCGCATCCCGGGCACACGAGTAGGAGGCGGCGGCGGTGGTGATTTTGAGAGAGAAGTTTTTCAACCTCTCTCTCCGAATCGAATCTTCCGCTGAGGATTTCTTCAACACTAGGAAGACTCTGAAAAAAAATACAACAAAATTCAAGATGGACATTGGAACTTGCGTCGTCAAATACTGTCTCTGCTTGTTTAATTTTATTTTCGTGGTGAGTGTCTTCCGCCCTTTCACGACTTTATTATTATTATTATTATTATTACTACTACTACTATTGAGTACGCCGGACCGTTAGTCCGACTCATTTGAGATCCCAGCAAGTTCCAAGCACACACACACACACCTTACATATCATCACGCATGACCGATCTCAAACTTGTACCGTATTCTCCTCATTAGTCAAGGTTAGATCCCTCAATATGGAGCTGTGAACAGTCAGTAGTGAGAAAAAAAGTTGTAAAAAAATCTCAACGGCTCATCACTTCGTACCTGTAAGTCATCTCAACACGTTGGGAATAGACCGTCGTCATCTGTGCCGTCGTCGTCGTCGTGCTGTTCAAATTACTTTTCCGCCATCCAAAACTACGACGACGTTGCATCCGCTGTGTGTGCGGAAAATCTTGATGAGCATGCGAGTTGGTGGTGGTGGTCGTCGTCGTTTGGATTTTGAGCGGGACGAATATGAGACCAACCGGTAATGATTGGATCGTCGTTAGTCTTATTCTTCATCATCATCATCAGCAGCAGCATCATCTTGATGATGAAGAAACGATGAGGCTCACCACACGCACCTCCTCATCTCATATTCATGTGCGTTCCCATTGTGGGTGCCGGAGGGGAAATGTGATTTTCATCTGCAGCAGAATATACGCTCACCAAATCTCGCAAGTCTTATAATTTCCTTGGGATCCTAACATCATCATCATCATCATCATCATCATGTGTGAGGCCGTTCACCTCACCTGGACTGGACGCAGCCAAGGTGTAATATTGCATGTATTAAAAGGCCTGAAGTAGTCCTTCAGCAAAGTGCGTGGACAGGACGAGGCTCACAGTAAATCCGAGTAATCCGCTGGATCGTTGCGTATTTTCAGACGCGGGGAATTTTAAGGGCGAGCCAATGCGTCGTGCGTGAGTACGTCGTGCGTGCCTGCGTCTGTCGGAACTCCGAATTCACTGACTTCCGCAAACTTTCCCTTTACCTTGGCTCCAGTCCGGGGACGAACGGCGGGCTGGGTCATTAGCGATGCGCGAAGGACGGGTTGGATTGGATTGTGTGTGTGTGTGTGTGTGTGTGTGTGTGTGTGTGTGTGTGTGTGTGTGTGTGTG
>WJFA01000902.1:0-27474 GCA_009870155.1 Pseudobourletiella spinata | reverse complement strand
TTGACATGCTGTGGAACTACTTACTAATCCACATGAGGTCTGTATTTCCCTTCCAATGTGTGCTGGACCCCCTCATCTTCCTTGTGTTCAGCAAGGAATCCCAGCGTTGCTCACGAGTACTACTCCGGCGATGGCAGAGCAAGCGAACTCTACACATCTCCATAGCAACAACGCCTGTGGTTCACTCCTAGAACGCAATTGACAAAGGATCAAGGGGACTCAAATTATTGGAAATCTCACCAGTGCTCAAGAAACATAGTCGAATCTATATAAGAAATCCAGTATTTTTCCAATCTCTCTAAAAAAGTTTGTGTACGATGTATATTGTATAGTTACCTCACATTTGTTTAGATTAAGTATTTTTGTGATAAACAAAAGGATGTAGCTTTCATGATTTCCTAGATTTCCCAAGGTTCAATATTTAATTAAATGATTTTAGGCTTTCGCAAATATTGCCAACTGCGAATATGCCACTTGCTAATGGAAGAAGACGTTAAAGTATAAGGCATACGAGAATATTTTTTTCGAAATTGAAATTTGTTAGCAACATTGTCGCCAGTCGTTACGGTATTAAATCTGACGTAATTAGAGTGTCTGTACCGCCACAGTATTTTTTCAATTTCAGATAAATCACGTAGTAATTCCTGGAAGTGTGAACCCACCCTAAGGGCTTTTGTTAGTCAAGTTTATAAAAGAAAAATTACCCACCGCATTCAGTTTAGGACAGCAATAATAATATAGATGAGACACAAATATATAAAAATTACGCATCATTGTGAAATTTTATATTTACAGTGTAAGGATCTATGAGGGAAGTTCAGGTTGTCGGTCCAGGTCGGAATGAATCCAGTCCCCAAGTCTGGGGTAGAATTCCAGCTAGAGTGTGGCGCCTGGAAATATTCGCCGATGGTTTGCCCTACGAGCGTCATCGACTCCGTTCCCTTTGAAAGTCAGTCTCAACGGATCACAGTATCTTGATAGCATGCGGCATGTAATGTCTATTAGTCAAAATACCGATCCATGTTTTTCCGGCATTCCTTTGTGGGCCTGTATTGGCGTCATTCACGTTTCCGTTCATGCGTTCAACCGGCATGGAGGGTCGGGCTGAACTCTGTATGTACATATTCGAGTCCAGTCGATAGCCGATATATGCACCGGAATACTTCAAAATTTCTTTCCTACTTCCCAAGAGCCCCAACAGTTGGAGCATCCCATTCGTCCTGCATATTAGTAACGTGGGTTCAGCGTGGGTAGAACTGGGGATAGCGCGTGACGACACTTTAGTGTAACCCCAGCAGAATGTTTATACGTGGCGCCCATGGGCACCACCTGGTCTGTGTTTAGGCCTATACACATTTATTGGAAATTCCAGTGCGGAATACATGGGGAACGTCTCCGCACTTGGCACTACAGTATCATATATGCAACCCACACAGATCTTACAGCACTGATTACCCGAGGAAAAACATCTTTCTCGACTCACTCTCGCGGGTGTCTATTTAGTCAGCTCGAGTTTCACAGAGAGTGAGAGAGGCTGCTGTGAGTTCAGATCCGAGGAAATAAAAGTCTTAAATTTGTATACTTTGGCTGGACGTGTGCTTCTTTCCCTTCAAGTCAACAAACTTGGGAGTCTCTGGCTCTGCGTATAATTAATTACTAATGGTTCTCATTCGCGCGCAGACTTTCAGTAGTAGTAATAGTAATAGATGAAGAGAAAATTTCAAGTTGTGTGTGCACCCGTGCCTCATTTTCAAAATGTGGGGTAGTGGTGATGGTGTGTAACTAGAGAGTGTTGTGAAGCCATGTAATTTATTTGATTTTAACCCCCTGCTAATACACTTGCCATTATCTCGCGTACAAATTCATAATGAAGTTAGTCATTTCCAGTGCAGGTGGATGACGTTATGGTGGTGGTCATGACGAGTTGTTCCTAATTCGGATTCTCAGCTCATTGCCCGTAATCATGTTGAAAATTAACAAGAAGCGGAGCGGCCGTTGAACATTATTGTGTCCTGAGGAGGAGGAAGGAAGGCGGAGGAGAATATCGGGAGGAAGAGAGGAGGATTCCGAAAAAAAACTCCGGAGAAAAATGGCTCAAGTTCATTCTTCTCAAGCCTTGTCGGCTGACATCAGTCGACGAAATCCTCAAGATGAGTACGAGCTCATACAAAGGATTGGGAGTGGGACTTATGGCGATGTGTACAAGGTAAAATTAAAGACGGAATCCTAAATGACCAACGGAAGTGGATGTTGCTTTTGTTGTCGTTGTTTCCATACTGCTGTGGTGGCAAGTACGCGTGCGGTTTGAGGCAAAAATAACATGCACGCTTAATGTAAGGTTTGTGGACAGAGGAAATTAAATTAATCCTCTAATGTTTCCAGGCGAAAAGATTGTCAAATGGGGAGTTTGCTGCCATAAAAGTTATCAAGCTGGAACAAGGGGACGACTTTGGCGTGATTCAGCAGGAGATCCTGATGATGAAGGACTGTCGGCATTCAAATATAGTGGCATACTATGGTAGTTATCTCCGTCGAGACCGGTTGTGGATATGTATGGAGTTTTGCGGCGGAGGCTCTCTACAGGATATTTATCACAGTGAGCTGATAAATTATGTTTCATTACCTCACTACATTTATATACAGTCTCCTTTTCCTTGTTTTGGATACGTAATAACATGATTCTATTGAGCTTTTATTTTGCGTTTTAATTAAAGTTACTGGCCCATTAACCGAGTCGCAAATTGCGTACGTTTCCAAAGAAACTCTCCGGGGCTTGGCGTACCTCCACGGACTGGGGAAAATGCATCGAGATGTGAAGGTAATCCTGACGAGGGACGAAATGGCCCGACATTTGCATAATTTAGTCCATTTATATACTGGGACTCAATTTGTGATTCTCACCGCTCGCCAGGAACCTTGGATGCAACCTCTGCATTACCATCCTGATTATCGGAGGGAAGAAGAATTTTACTCGTGTCTAATGTGTGTCATTTTCTTAGGGTGCTAATATTTTACTCACGGAGAGCGGGGAGGTGAAGTTGGCAGATTTCGGAGTTTCGGCCCAGCTGACAGCAACTCTGGGCAAGCGTAGATCCTTCATTGGAACTCCCTATTGGATGGCCCCTGAGGTATGTCATTTACGCACAAATATATTCGTCATCATTTCGCAATGTCACATACGGTCCGTTATGAAAGTTCAATGTCTCACTCGCGTGTGAAAAGAATTTGTTTACACACACACAAAACGAAATCCCTTCACTTCCACTGAAATCTATGCTAATTGCAGGTGGCCGCTGTGGAACGAAAAGGAGGCTATAACGAGTTGTGTGATATTTGGGCGCTTGGAATTACGGCAATCGAGCTCGCCGAGCTTCAACCTCCCATGTTTGACCTTCATCCAATGAGAGCGCTGATCCTCATGGCTAAAACCAGCTTTAAACCCCCCTCCCTCAAAGATAAGGATAAATGGTAAATTTTTGCGTCATTGACTAAGTATGGCGTATAGAAAGTGGTGAGATGACCTCTAACCATCCTTTTTTTATTTTATCCAACGTAGGAGTCCAAACTTTCATAATTTCGTCAAGGTGGCACTCACCAAGAATCCAAAGAAGCGACCAACGGCGGAAAGACTGCTCTTAGTACGAAAATCTCCAGATTGATCCTAACATGAAGATGTTCTATGCTACGCTGACATGCCAATTATTATTATTTTTACTTTTACAGCATCCATTCCTCATGGGAGATCTTTCAAAGCGGCAGGCACTGGAATTGTTGCACAAAGTTAATAATCCAAACCACATGTTCTATGATATGGAGCCTGATGAAGATGGGGTATAAATTTCATTTACATCTAACTTAAAATGCCCTCTTGTACTTGTATTGTCGGGTAGTTGCCTTAATTTACCCTACATTTTTCCTTCCCTTGCAGACAGTACAAAACGTGCCGCAAAGGATTGCCTCCCGAAGGACTAATCGTATGGAGGGCAGAACATCATCCGAACTACACAGTAAGGGCTGACTATTTTCTTGGCAAAAAATAAACAATTTAGCTCAATCTCTTATGCGCTCCTCCGTCTTGTTCCCAGTGGAGAGTCTCAATTTCAATGCTCCGCACGTCTCGGAATTATCAGCAGAACCGGGTCTTCACCGCCGGCACAGTGGCTCAACGGACGTACGTATTTATCCTCCAGCTTCCCATATTTCACCCCGCAATTTCTGTCCCATAATCTCTTAATTTTTTGCTCTTTTCCAATAGGATAATAGACTACCTTTGCCTTTCGAGTATGATGGCGTCATTGAGCCGGAGAGGAAGTAAGGACTTTTGAGCCATATATAAAAAGCGCTTTGAACTTCTTTTTACATTCACTTTTACTCTGGGACATCCTATAACTTTATCCCTTGAGGGATTTCGGGAATTACTAATCTTAAAAATCTGTTGACCACTAAGTGTCTGTTGTAGTAGTGTAGCCTCTCATGTAATCATTCACAATGTCTAGTTTTTATATAACAACTCTTCATTAGGTGCAGTTTGTATCTCTCGTCACGCTTGCATTTTCCCCCCTTACATGAATGATGACTGCTGGAAATTTTGAAAATTGTTTGAAAAATTTAGAAAATAACAAAAGGGTTGATTTATTTTATTAATAATAATTATTATATAGGACTTTGCTCCAGTATATAGATGAGGAGTTGATGAACAGGTAATGTAAATACTCTTTCATGATTACGATGGTGACCGTGTACATTGTAGACGTTGGTGTAGTAGGATCTTAGTGTATAACAAACACCTTTGCGCACTGCTGTTTATGGCTTCTCCGAAAAACCCTGGGGTTGCACGTTCATTGTGTCGTGGTGGGGTTTAGTGGCTGTGCGTGCGTGAGGGAGTTCTTCCGCATTAATGCAGCCTGACACTTCTTCTCTAGTAGCAGTGAATCCCTTGGGTATGATGCCTGTAAGTAGCCTAAAGCTGTAGCTGTCGCATGCTAATTCCAAAAGTCTCACATTCAAATGATTTATTTCCGCCCTCGTCGTATTCGTTGTATCTTTCTCGCCCGCCTCCTCCTTATCATCCTCCTCCTCCTTCTCCAGAAGTAGTTGATGGAAAAATCAATGGTGAAGCCCACGTACACGTGCTGCGTAATCCTATCAAAGAGTTTATTGGTGGGGGGAAAAATTTCTGAAGAAAAGTTCTCCTTTATCCTCGCTATATCGCCGGTTCGTTTTATTATACACATTCGTGGTGCTTTCACTGTGGCCAAAAAAAGCTTGCCTTTGGAACATGGAAACATTTTTTTTCGGAGCGGGACTTAAAGGACTTTGCGGGCTAACTTTTGTCTTTTCAGGGGTCATGGTGAAAGGCTTCTTGTGGGTCAAGGCTATTCACAAAAGTACGTCAGCCCATGGCAATATAAATTGTTGATATACATACGTGGAGACATAATTCCAATGTTTTCCCACACTCTCTCTCTCTCTACTGTAAATTATATGAGTTAGCTTCGTCCGTACTGCCCTTGCGTGGAGAGACTGGTATATTGTTGGCTTTTGAACACAACCGCATGGATTATCTATGTTGTACTAGCACAATTGTTTTTTCTTTGCGCCCTTACACTATATACTACTATCACCACTTTGAATCTACCATGTCATCGTGATCTTGTTGAGACTTTAATACTCTGAGATACTAAAAAAAAGTTTGCTCGTTCCATTTGTACAGGGCCACTTTACCCCTGGGAGATCCTACCATGTCATTATCTAGTCACTCCTTCCTGGATTCACGGAACCACAATAACCATTCTAGCAATAATGGGGCTAAGAAATCCGGTAAGGCTCCTCTGACATGACAACAAGTGTGTATGGGCTAAGTTGAGTGAACGACCACCCTATTGATTTTCTCATGTCCCTTTGCCAAACATAGATCGACGGAGGCATCGTTCCATATCAGGAGAGATGGAGGAGCTTACAAGTCAATTAAGTGGAACTCTGAAACCATCGGATTTGGACCCACCTGTAGAGTTACGTACAAGTTCCCCCCGCCGTCATCAGCAGCCTAATAGGACCCTGAGCGATAGTGCGGCGGTCCTGGGGACGGGAGATGGAGCTGGGACGAGACCCGCATCGTCGGACCAGTACTATCCCCCGTATCAGAATGGCGGTCGGCCAGATCTGACGGCAGGGCTCCCGCCCGTCCCTCCCCCAAGAGTTCGTGTGGAGCGGCGGAAACCGGAAGAAAATCACAGTCCGCCGCGGCTGTCCACCAACGGCCTACCGCCCACTCCCAAAGTTCACATGGGTGCTTGTTTTATGAAAGTAGGTTTGTACGATGGAAGTAAAATAGCATTAGTGCCGAGCCTGTGTCCGGGTGGGTGGCTTAACGAATTCAGTTCTTCAATTCATTTTGATTTATTCTCTCCCCCAAGGTATTCAACGGTTGTCCGCTCCGGATACACTGCTGCGTCAGCTGGGTGCACCCCGAAACCCGTGATCAGCACATTTTACTCGGTGCGGAGGAGGGGATCTACACGCTGAACCTTAATGAGCTCCACGAAACGGCGATGGATCAGTTGTACCCGCGGCGGACGACTTGGATGTTTGTCGTCAAGGATGTTCTCATGTCCTTGTCCGGTGAGAGATTATGAGAAGTATTGATTTGGATGGGGTTTGCGGCTGGCTCTAAAGTGGGCTAAAGTGGCTCTAAAGTCTAAAAGTGGGCATTTTTTTTTGTAGGCAAAACGGTCCAGCTGTACCGCCACGACCTCATCGGACTCCACCATAACATTAATAATAAACACTCGCTCAAGTTCTCCGTTCGGGTGAGCAATAAGATACCGGAGAGGCTCGTTCCGAGGAAGTTTGCCCTGACGACGCGCGTGCCGGAAACGAAAGGTTGTTGGCGGTGTTGTGTTCGGCGAAACCCGTACAACGGGTACCGCTACCTCTGTGGGGCCATGCCCTCAGGGATTTTTCTCATGCAGTGGTACGATCCACTGAATAAATTCATGCTACTCAAAGTAAGTCATACATCATACTTACACTTCTATGAAGAGTGTAATAAGAGTTTAGTGAGGATATTTTTGGAACTATCTCATCATTTTCCAGCACTTTGAATACGTCATGTCATGGCCCCTGAAGACATTTGAAATGATCATCACTCCTGACATGGAATACCCCATGGTTTGCGTGAATGTGAGGAAGGATCCTGAGTCATCAAACTTAAAATTAGATCTTGTCAATTTAAATTCCTCTGCCAATTGGTTCCATAGTGACGAGCTCTTAGAAAGTCAAGATAGATCAGGTGAGCATGCGGTGTACCTGGATGGCTTAAATCTAATTCTGATGTTTCCCATAGGATGCTAAACTCTATACGTCTCTCATTTTTTCCAACAGCAACTGTGATACCTCGTAAGGAATACTTGAATGCTGTGAATGTGACGCAGCTGGAGAAGGACACTCTGATGATATGTTATGATAGTAAGTTTTCCCTCTGTGAGGAATATGCATCCCGTATAACATTTGGGATTTATGTATGTGATTAATCCCCATGTGTTTTTTCAGATGTAGCAAAGTTTGTAAATCTCGAGGGGAGAATAAAGCAGAGTAGGAAAATAGCTCCAGAAATAAAATTCGATTTTCAGATTGATTCGGTTGGTGAGTAACGAGTACTGTAATAATTTTTGAACTAGTTCTGTCCTCCGTCTTCCTGAGGCATTGTTTTTTTTGAAAATGTGTAGAATACTAATAATGCTATTGTGTGTTTGGGTTTGACAGTGTGTCTGACGGATAGCGTTCTAGTGTTTCACAAGCATGGTATGCAAGGTAGGAATTTTCGAAACGGTGAAATCACTCAAGAGATTACCGATCAGAGTCGAATATTTCGACTGTTGGGATCTGATAGGTGAGTGCTTTTTTTCTATCACTACCTCCAAAAAATTGGTCCGAAAAGTACTTGTAATTGGGATTGTGTGGGGACATAAACTTATAATATATCTCTTTCTTTGTCTCTCTTTATCTCTCTATCTGTTGCTCTCTCTCTCTCTGTCTGTGACCGAATCACCAGAGTTGTCTCCCTATCTAGTACACCATCGAATTCCTACATTGTCCAGCCGAATGAGACGGGGGTGAATCTATATGTTCTGGCTGGACATGAAAACTCTGTCTTTTGAGACGCGCTCAGTTTCTCTATCCCTGTATAAATATGTCATAGAACTATGTCTCACGATATGCGGTACGGTTTCAACTATGTCAACCACAACAAAAAAAACTCGTGTGTGATTTATAGTGAACTTAGCCTGATTTTTATCTTCCCTGCTGCATTATTATTACTCACTTCATTATTTTGGAAGCACGAGTTTTTTAATGTACTCAACCCTTTAATCTTTTTTATATCCCGCCCGTCCACTCGTGTCAGTCCGCTCTGCACACTTATTTTAACACACGGAAAAGTCTTGAGGGACTTTTTCCAGCTTGGAGGAAAATGATTAAGTTGACAAAGGGCAGTAATTCATATTTTATGTTCCCTGTGAAATCGTTTGTGGAAAAGGTTTATGTATAGGTGGGAATGGACTCCGAGTATGATAAAAATCAGCCCTGAACCATCGCATGTAGGGAGGAACAAAACCTGTTGTATCCTCCGGTTTCCTCCCGCAATAATAGTCATAGAACCCGATCTGAGCCTCACTCTCCTACTGTACAGCGGTGGTGGTTGGGACTAACGAGAGACTTTCTCTTTCAGTCTGTCGTATTACCTGTTGCCGTCCCGTTTCCCTCATAATTATGCAACAACAAAGGGACGAAGGCCCGAGAGGCTAGGTTCAATTTTGCCCCGATTTTTTGCTCGTTAGGCAGTCAGTCAGGCAAGGCAGGACGGCTCGAATGCGGTAGGAGATGAGGACTCTTATTTCCAAAAGCCCTTGTATAACCAAACTCTTTGTCGCTCCTCTCACGAGTTTTGCAACTGCAGCTCCTTCGCTCTGTGAAATTTGATCCTTTGCTGTTGCTCACTCAGTCACATTTTCGCTTTTGTTTTTTGTAATCCCAATGTGCATGTTTTGATGTAATCTATTTTTTTTTCTTTCTCTCTTTCTGTGATTGCTCCAGTGTTTTTTTGGCTTTGTTGACGCAGTGAAGAATAGGATAATGACTTCCTCATTTGTTTTACAGGGAGGACAAGGTGATAGCTGTGGAGAGTCGACCGAACCCAGGCGGGCCAGCGCCTTCGGCCGGAGACGACGGTGTGAATCTGTACACTCTAGCGGGTCACGAGTCGACGTACTAGCTCCGCTGAATACGATAGCATTTAGCCCGTCATCCATAACACATATTGCACATTGGTGATGATGATGATGATAATTAATTATGAAAAATAATAATAATAATGATGATGATTCTAATGATGATCGTCTTTACCATATCAGCAGAGAATGGAAAATCTTGAACTTAGCCGCCGTTTTATTCGCTATTATACTATTAGTATTGTTACTCTTAATATGTATAAAAAATGCACACTTCACCGTGTATTAATATGTATAAAAAATACACAATTCAACGTGTATAACTTGTCAGACTCAATTGGATATTTGACTCTCTCTCTCTCTCTCGCTCCTCTTGAGTTCTCCTCCAAGTGTTTGTGTGATGTGGTGGAAATTGCGACACGATTGTGCTATTATTTTATTCTTGTGTCTATTATTATTACTATTATATTATTATTATTATTATTCCTTTTACTGTCCAGAACGCAACATGGAACGATGGACTACATAATTATTGTCACGTTATCTCCTTTTAATTTTCATCTGCGCCGCGCTCTTTTTCAAAGCCACCGGATATTTACTCGTTGTTCTCAAACAAACAAAAAAAGTATATTATTGCAAGAGTGACCGCCACAATAATAATAACGATAATTATTACTACGCTATACATTTTAAGAGGATAATATGATGAAACTGATTGTGTAACAGTTTAATTGCATATATCTAAAAAAAATGAGAATGCAATAAATTTCAACCTTCCGACAACTTTTTCGCTCCCTTGGCCACTTATGTATGTGTGTATGTGCGTACTCAATGTGCACACCGTCGTGCATTTGAAGGTTCTATGTGGACCCTAGAACTACTCAGGCGGAAGAGATGAAAACTTTTTTCTCGCATATAATTTCTAGACTCATCGGGATTGATGGGATGGAGACTATGTGTGTGTGTGGAAGAGAGTACGATAGGTATGCAAAGAAAGTTCATCTTTTGTGGAAATTAAGGTCGGCCTGCCTCGCCTGGCTTAATTGGAAAAGTTTGGGGAACTGAATGGTCTCTAGGTTTTTCCAGCCTAGGATAATAATGTGCCAGCTGCTGTGGAATCCTCATAATTCCCTCTGTCAGCGCCCATTAGTGCGAATGTAGGAAGTGAGGGACTGGGGATTCAAGTTGTCCCTTATCCCTTGTTTCACACAATCGTCAAACAAGACACTACGGCGGGTTTAGTGTCATTACAGAGTGGATGAGAATATTTCCCCAATAATGAGATTCTCAAAAATAAAGGCAATTCATTTGCTAATTTTTCTCAGCAAAGGCATCACCCTGTATGATCCACGTGCGGAAAATTCTCACTACACAACATTTTTTTTCCTTCAGGACTCACGGGGGGGAAAGTGGGGTAATGCTGTAGCGTATACGTATTTCAGTACACACGTCATCGGGATGGTAAGGAGAGCAGCCACAGTAGTGTCCCATATGAGGAACGCTGACTAGTGAGGATGAGGAGCCTGGGTGGAAAGGACTTGTACGCAAGGCAGACTGCGGGTATAGCAGCTTTCCCTGCTTTCCCTCTGCTTTCTCTTCCTGCTGCCGTCCCCGCTTCAGACGGGATTACAGCCTCTCTTGTGTGCCCTCACTCAGTCAGTGGCACGGTGCACGTCAAATCGATAAGTTTCCGTAAATGAGGGAAACGGTGAGGGACTACTCTCGAGTGCTTTTTACCAGTTTACGGAAGTGGGTAGGAGAGGAAGCGCGGGTGAGGAGGATGGAAGGATCCGCAGAGCCGAGGGGAACGAGCTGAAAAGGCGATCAAAATTCGGATCAAATGCACATTTCACACATTTTTTAACACTCATCTCAGCATAATAGGGATCAGGGGGCACTCAAGTGGCGTTTCCATAGGTCTATTGGACTGTGTGGAGACGCACTGTGTGTGTGTGTACCCGCAGATTTTCTCCACCAGTGCTACTCCTCCTCATCATTGAAAACTCCTTATCCGTGTGTGCTCCGCGGCGCTATTGATTAGTCATCAACACTCTCATTCCCAGAGGTCAATCATGTGTTGCTTCCTAGCCCTTCGCAAGGTTCTACTCTTCGGCGCCTTTATGCACATGGTGAGGGGATTTAAATGGCTTCTCGCTCCTGTCAAACTTGTCCGTCAAATGCGTCGTGTTTCGTTCATGTCGTTCTGCCTACGACAGGCATTATGAGGATCTTGTCGTACAAGACAGGATGTTGATTCAGCCACGATTCTGTTAAGATTTAGAATAAACCCATGTGGATGTGACTGGAGGGAAATTTTGAATGACTGAAATTCGTTTTTGTTGTACAGTTTCTAGGGTTGCTGTTTATCTACTATCTGGTGGCGCTGGTGACGACGTTGATTAATTTACGAGTAAGTTGGTGTTTAAATACTTTCGTATCCTTCTTGTTGGAGGAGTTTTTCTAGAGTGCTTGTATTGTTATTATTGTGGAGTTATTCAACTGGGTAGATCTTGCGGGCGGAGGCAGATCTGATTGGTTGAGTAGCTGGTGTAAAACCATAAGTTTCCAATTGATATGCGTCGATGTTTAGAATCCATACATTACTAATTGCCAATTAGTTTTCCATGGGAAATTAATCTCTCGTCGGGATTAAGCATGTCCTTGTTTTCCAGAGGCACTTTGCTATGGGATTTCTCTTCATGACGTACTACTGCTTCTTTCTCCCATTGGGCTTGGTGATCTTCTGGGGAACTTATAAAGTAAGTTTTACAAAGTTTCCCTCAAAGTTTTTTCAATGCGCCCAAGTATGTAGAGGCAGCTTGGTAGAATTTGAATTTGTAATTTTTCAAGTGTGAGAAACTCTGCTGGAGAGACTCATTTGATGGACCGTGTTAGCCAGGATAGTTTATGATGTTGGTATAAGTATTAGTTCATTGCTCGTTCTCCGGTAGTATTGAACAAAGAGGATTTTTGTTGGACCTATTTTTTCTGAAAATCCTTTGTAGGCATGACAGGGTGATGAAAAATTAATGTGGTGATTGTGTAAGTGTGTGTGTGTGTGTGTGTGTAAGTGTGTGTGTGTGTGTGTGTGTAAGTGTGTGTGTGTGTGTGTGTCTGCGGGATCTGCAGAGGGATGTCAAAGATTGAAATCACTTATTATTGTGATAAATTCTCACAGCGCTCCCGGTTCCTCCTGCGGTGGGCTGCGGGTATTTTCTTCCTCCTCCAAGTCTACGCCATCGTCATTCAGTCAGCATACTCATTTTCTATTCACTCCTGGGCCCCTGCAGTGACGAACGAGTTGAAGTTTGAGAAGGACGTCCTTACCAAATTAGTAACACAGACCTTCCTGGCTGTCTGTTATTTATTCACTATATTTTTCTACTTGAGGGAACTGGAACCCGAAGAGGAGCCGTACACAGTGAGCCGGCGTCAAATGGCGTACCATCCGACACAGCAGCAACCGATTCCTATTCCAAGTATTCAGTCCCACCATGATTTCATGATGAAGTGCTAGGTACATATACTTATACACTGGTATGGTGATGGGTTGATAATAATTACCTGAACATATTCTGTGTACGTACAACCTGCCGTCGTCGTCGTCATCATTATCATCGCTTTTGTCATCTCGTTGCCCTCCTCTGAGACCAAATAATTGGCAATATACAAACTATAATAACAAGGTTATATGCTGTCCCAGGCATCTGTACTAGCATTATTATAAGTTGTAAACAGTATTCCCGACAATCACGACCTATGTAATTACCCATGGAGTCCTCCTCTTTGAAGAACTAAATATACTACTAGTAGTATTTACCCTGTGGAGAAATCCAGTTCACTGTACACACTCGAGAGTTCCCACGGGAGAGAAAGTATGTGTGAATACGGGCGAGAAAATTTGTGCCGGTGTGTGCAGTGAGCGTGAAAGCCAAGATATGGAGAGGAAGGCATTGTGATGTCTATAGGGAATGGAACTGATGGTGATATAGTCCCAGGGGATTCCCTATAGACCATTAAATATTAAGGTTGTGTGAGCGTTTGTGTCTGTAAACCCCCCACTCTCCTTGAGCACAGGGGCTCAATGTGCCGATCGCCATCGATCTGTAGAAGTTTCGGTGCCAAAGAATATCCGTATTGATTTAGATCACCCTTCTCCAAAGAAGATATACATGACAATCTAGTAAAAATTCGGAGGAAACCCTCTCATATACTTTATCCACCCAGTTTTTTTCATCTCGAGCTGGAATTGACTCGGGAGGAAATTGCCTAGAACGGCATCATCTCCCATCAAACTTGATTTGTCCCGTCTCATAGATTATCATATAGCTTTTGAGCCACTGCACCCATCCTCGTGTTTCTTGTTACCGTGTGAAATATGATGCTGACTTTGACGCCGCTTTGTCGGTCATATCGTCATCTTGCAACAGCAATGTCAGTGAATGAGCTCCAACGCTGTGAAGTGATGGAATTCCTGGATTTGATCGGATTTAGAAATGACGCGCGAATAATAAACGACGTTTCAACTCACTGTCAATCTGCTCTTGTCATACTAGTATTTGTGGCCGTCGGGATACAAGAGCGTGGAATGCACAACAACTTGACATTTGGGAGCGTCAGTTTGCAATACTGCACAGAAACGACATACGAGTTCAAAGTAAACGAGAGATTATTATACTTGTTAGAGAAACAACTTTTGTAAAGAGCTCAAGATTTGCCATAGAGTATTATGACGAGATTATAATAGCGCCATTAAATATCAAAATGTGAGCACTCATAGTATCTGTTGTGCAAGCACTCAGTAGATAAGATATTAAGAGAAAAAATAAATAAGCACAAAATGAACTTGTAACTGAGATGTTTATGGAAACCTCATTAATTTTTCAGTTTCAAATGTACAAATTTCAAATTAGATGTGCGAAAACGATGGCTGTATTGCTGCTACCTAAATAATTAAATTATTTAAATAGTTTCTTCAAGCACGTCGCTTGATAGAGCATTTTCCCTTCATCAGATGACTCAACGGGACCCTCATTTTGGTTTGATCATGTACTTTGCGTACCCAGACCTGGACCAAAAATCAAATTTAGAGATTTTTCGATAACATACTGTACGCTTTGATGGGATGGACTATCGGAGGCTTACAGTATCCTGACTAATGGCACTAATCACGCCACTAACACGTGGTGCGTCTTTGGTTTCAACATATATGGGTTGACCCCGATGAAACCTGTAAATTAATAATGGGACTGAGTAATTAACTTAAAATTTTGAAGGTAAAGGTGTGCAACAACTCCGTACCATCGTTTTTCATAGAACAATTTGCCGTCTTCAATACGTACATCCATAGGAACATTCGGGCAGCTAGTTAAAGTATTCTCTGTAGAGTTCTGGGTAGATGTGACAGGTTGGGTAGGAACACCTATGACCGAAGCTGTAAGGGATTCAATTAGCAATCTAACCTGTTCATGAAAGCACGTGAACAACAATTGCAAAAAATGACAAAAACTACTTGCCTTGTAATATTAAATGAAGATCGTCATCAATTTGTTTTTCGTCTAATAAGAAAGTAATTTGAGACTGCGGAGTCTTGCGACGTTTCTCAGGGATGGGAACGGGTTCGTTTGGTCGGCGTCGCAGCTTCCGTGTGGAAACATTACGATTGATTTCCGTGGGATCGGACATGAGTTCCATGGCAAATCGTTCATGTTCAATAGTTTTCCGTTTCTCTTCCAGTTCATGGATCAGACTTTCCTTCAGTTCCATTTTCTTATCCTCAAACTCACGGGCGGCGTTCTTTTTTTCATTGCGGTATTCCTGCTCGACGCACTCAGCTTCATAGTCCCTCCATGCTTCATTTAATTGCCGCCTGGTTAACACATGGATGCAGCTTTTGTCAAGATCATCATCCCATTAATCACTAATTGTTGATTCCCCCAGAAATACTGCTTTACCTCTCCTTGTACTGCCTCTCCACTTTACCTACTCTTCGTAAGTATTCAGGGTGATTTCCATCAAAGAGTTGTTGCAACTGTGCCTTAAGTTGTGCCAGTTTGTCGAAATATACTCTGAAAGTCAAAATTATGACATTTTTAGACACAGGAAAGCACAAGGTCAATAATTAAAAATTAAATTCATTTAGAAAACTGAACCTACTGTTCCTTGATTTCCGTCACAGTTTCCTCCTGCCTCGCCTCTCCATCTTCGCTTGCATCTTCTGTATCCTCATCACTGTCTGGAAGTGGCCGATTTGAAAACTCGTGCAGTTCCATCAGTTCCTCATCGTAGTCCATAGAATCACTCAGAGACCTCCTCGGACTTGATCTCGCTGTCGACATGTCTGTATCCTTCGCTGTAAACAAATTGAGGTCAACAATCCAATGTCACTAATAAACGTTAACACTTTATAGTCCATGTTTCAATTTTTTTTATTGAAGCTGGAAGACAAATACGGTCCAACCGGCTTGCAAGTTATGTCAGAGTGATTAGTTGCGAAGCAAAATTAAATTTCCACAAGCGTTGAGCGTTTTTCTTTGTGGTGGAATGATTTAATACACATAAAACAGATGCCTATGCTTATTAGCAATCAACTACACCCAAGATTTTGCTTACCCGTTGGCGACCGAACTTTCGTTTTTTAACTCAATCAAAATTCAGTTCGGTAGGATGCTGATTTGCATTTCTAATTAACAGTTTTCACCAAAATTGTATTACTTGTACCCACCTTTATTAAATGATTTCACAAACCATACTTCATTTTCAACAATTTTTGAATCTCACCGTTTCCGATTAACTCCCTACTTGGGATGCATACTGGTAAGTATTTTAACTAAATGAAATTTTTTCCAGCGTTATTTTCTGACAAATTCCAAACAATAAGCGAAGACCACCGTCACGGGACAATTCATATTACGGTAAAAAGTTTGAAACTGTGAGAGCATCGAACGAGCGAAAGCCCAGCGAATGACAGGAGGTGAATTTTCACGCCCACCACCCAAGGATAAAGTCGGCTTTGCTCAACTGTCGACAGTATATGTGTGACTGTTGATAGCATTCCCATTTGTTTTATGGGTAGCTGACTGCGAGGCTGAAATGATGAGTTCGGTTTAACTGCATTCATTTAGGGAACTATTAGCATCAATGTTGAAAAGTTAATCATGAATGAGTAGCACGACTAAATTCATATTTAGTAGAAAATAAAATTGCGACGCATCTGAAAAAACAGCACTCACAGATTCATGTCTGTAATAAAACCATATAAGCTTTATTTGCAAAAGGATAACATTTTAAGCACTGATTAATTTTTGTACAGTCACGATTCAAAGGTCGATTGTATATTTATAAGCGCCTCGATGGACACACAATGGGTGAGATTGAAAGATCCTTTTTACAAGGATGTCATGGCAGGAGGTCTAGCATAGGCTTTCGGGATGAATCCGTATTTTCTTTGCTTTGGAGCGAAGGCCCAAATCCACCCCTCAACTGTTTGGTTTTTAATGTCTGCGTACACCCAGTCACCCCGTCGTACAGATAAGTCATCTGGAGCTTGAGCCTTCAACAAAATTGTAATTGCTCAAGTTAATTGAAGTTTTCATTATCAATGTACATTGAGAGTGCCACTTTGCGGATAGTAGACCCTAAAACATACCTTGTAATCGTAGAGCAGGACAAGTTCAGAACCTAATGATTGCTGACTGCACTCGCTCTCATTTGTTTTCACGTTCGCCTGCATCGTTTGGTTGAGCGGGTAAATAAATGCGGCAGGGACGAAACCTTCTTGACCGTCCGATCGGAGCACCCAATGCCAGTCAGGGTCATCTTTGTTGAGAACAGTGAGAAGCTCCCCGCGCTCGACATCCATATCATTTTCGTCGCGGGCAGTGAATTTGTACAACACTATATATCTTCCCAAAGGGTCCTACACACCGTATAGAGAAATTGAGAAACCTCATAACATTCGACAGAATCGAGCTTTAGATCCAGAATAAATAGCATAAAATCCTGCTTGGACTGGAGTAACACACCTTGTAGAACGGGTGAGACTGAGAATCTTGTGTGGTTTTACTAGCAATGCTCCCTTCATTATTATCATCAGGATTGCTGTCGCTGTGAGTGTGCTTCGACGCTGAGTCCGAATCTCTTGGTGATTGGGTCTTGAGGGTAGTTTTGTTTGAATTGCTACTATTTTTGGTATTGTCACCGTCCGACGATTCCAGAGCCAAGTCGCAGAGGTGACTCCCGTAGGGAGCGGTGTACGAATGTGGTATGAATCCTTCCCTATTCTCATGCAGGACGTACACCCAGTCATTTTCTCTGTACAGTATGTTAACCTAAGCAGCAATGAAATCAACAAGAGCAACACAAATAATCAACACTGAATAGGAACTTAAAACGGCAATCGAATGTTAGTAGCTTACGATATCTCCCCTTTTGACTTGAAGCTCATCATCCACACAGGGCGTGAAGTCATGCAAGACAACATGACGGCTCTCCGGAGACAATCCTTTTCAAAGTACACCACATATTGCACTTATTAAACGGAAAATACCCAGTACGAAGCGTAATAAAGTATCGGATTTCTTTTGATCATGCAAAAACATCACAAGGTATAGAATTACTTTGATCTCAAACTTAACACTTACCGGCTTCTTTTTCTAATCCCACCCTCACAAGGGTCTCGATGCTGGATGACCCCGTAATTCTTCCTAAGTGAGGCCCAACGTTGTCCTCGTCCCCGTATTCTGGGTGACATTCATCTGCAGATATTCACAGATATCACAATATACCAAACAAATATAACATTCACAGTAGTGGATGCTAAAAGTCCGTTACCCTTTTTCTTCTTTCCCCTCCGGATTCTGACAGGGCAGAGAAAAGCCATGATGATTTACTTCCGACAAAGGGTCAGGGTGGGTCAGGCAAGTGAGTTTCCTTTCCACTTGATGGTCTGGGACCAACGTTCATGAAGGCCTGAACTGAGACTGTGGACAGGGAGAAGTATACACGAGCTGCATCTCCTTACACATATATACTCACTTCTTTTCCTTCGACGTCTTGGAATTGTTGCCCTGAGCTAAATTACTGTATCACATATGTATGTCATAAAGCAACATTGCTCCCAAGACCAGTGAGTGCTCACTGCCGTGGAGGGTTCGGCAACAATGCTCTGACTACCTACGACGAGGATCAATGTCTTGGACGAAAAACAGGTATTTCTCATCTTGACGGGCAGCTACAACATCAGCCATCGCACATCAGCGGTAGTACAAACAGAAAGGGGAACGGAAATGCAGCAGTATATATGAAATGGAACATTGCATTTACAGCATAAATTATTAAAGTGCGGTACACAAAGATCAGATCACACGCGGCCCTTAACTATACCTGAGCTGTTGAGCTTCTTGGCTACTTTTTACTGGCTATAGGATCTACGCTGACAGAAAGTATGCTGTGAATATGAGCTTTTTGAGGCTATTGCTTAGGAATTCATCCGTCCGTGATTTTATGGTTTAGAAAGTTAACATTTTGCAGATGTGAGGTGATTTAACTTAAACCAGTGAGACCACGTTCTTTGAGGTTTGCAGGAAATTAACAGACAAATTAGGGACGACTACAAGCGTACAATTTACGGCGGGTAGGATGGGCGCGGAAAAATTTATAAATATTGGTTTTTCCGTGCTACTTTTTCAATAAGTTACTAATTTTTTCATCTTCCGCATGAATTCACGCTTTAAGTCCAATACAGGGGTAATGTGCGTTTTGCGCATAAATGGTGTAAACAAAGCTGTTGTAAACATAAAAGATTACCGGTACCCTCATTCCAAAGTGCTAAAAGTAGCTACTGGGGTTTCAGTAAAATAATTTTTGATAAAGTCGCTTTCGGAATTCGGGTTATCACAGGTATGAATTGATATTACTACCACTGCCTGTCTCAAAGATAGAAAGTTTCCATCTCACGATTACTGACCACGATTGCAACCTCCAAAATAGATAAAAAGACAGAAAACTAATTGACGCACTTGCGTGATCCACATTGTTTTTTTGACGCTTGACCACGTATCAACATTTTTGCATAAGGATTTCCACGTGATTTGGTAAATGCATGTTTCGCCATGTGCAACGACATGCTAGATGGCGCAAATGGGAAGTATGCATGTGGCGGCTACATGTACACACTCAAAGTACTGTCCAAGTACAAATTCCGTTCGTCAGTTTGATGGAAAATGGAAACGCGTGGAATAAATTGTGTTCGTTCAGAACATGTTCTGATAATAAAGACGGGGTAAATGGCAGGAATATATTAAGGAGAGGGTGGTTTCACCTCCGATGAAATCAAAATCAGTATAGCTTCGTGCATCAGAACTGGAAAAAGGAATTTAAGCTCATAAAGAATATAGCTTTATGAAGAGCCGTATTCGAAAGAGGATGACCAAAAAAATTCATTAGAAATTTCTAAACATTTCGCTGGACTCGTGAGTGGGCTATTTTTCTGTTTAGCGCTATTAGTTTTGCCATTAGTGAACAGTGAGTGAGAAGTATTCTAGTTTGGAAACTCCTAGTCAGTCAACTTCAGGGGGGGGGCATTTATGTTTATGATCAGTCTATCAAGGACGAGTACTACATCGAGCATATAAACTTACTGATTGATTGTTTTATTTTCAGTGCTGAGAATTAAAGCCACAGAAGAACTAATAGCCTTTTGTCCTGAGAGAACTTCTAAACAACCAGTATAGCAAGCTTGCATACTCTAACCCAGAGCTAGATTTATATTCATTCCAGTTCAAGAACTGGAGGAGTAAAACTACTTCAGAGTTTCAACTGCAAATGCTATCGATGCCTGTGAAAAGTGGTGCTACATAAAAATCGTATTGACTAACATAAGTTTGACTCTTTTCCTGACAACGAAGAGCGTGGAAGTGCAACACTACTCGCACGTATATCAATTAAGGAGCTTTCAGATGTCTCCAGAGGATACTGAAGCGTATGGCAGGTTCTATGGTTTCTATAAATACGATAGGAAAAGTAACTTCTTTCCAGTAGCTTTCGCAAGCCCCGCTCCCTCTCTGCAAACGCTTGATCCCGACATAACCGTGTTGTGATGTAGTGTAACTTTAAACATTTTCTTCGCTGTAAACTACAATGCTCGCAGGTGTCAACCAATGATAGCTTCTCATCCGGATGAGGTCGAAACAGATGATGAATTCAATGCATTTGGGAATAAAGACCGAAGTAGATGGCACCTACATCTTTCGATTACCTTTAGTGTTTGTTGTGCTGCCTTTTTTGTAGCCTTGGTCATCAGTTTCCTCAAAATTTCAAGAAGCGAATACCTCAAACAGAGGGTATAATGTAAAACAAATTTATGGCTTTGCACAGTGAAATAATGCAACATTTATTCTGCGGTAGAGTAGCATAGCACATGATTATTGCAAACCCTAGAGCTTGTCTCATATTAAACTGCATATTTATGTCGGAATTAGGGCAACTGGAAGGAACCGCTGCCTCTGGCAAGGACAATTCGACCTGGAACATTGATTCAAAGCGTGCAAACTAATCTTTCTGTGAGGAATCTCACGCAAAATAAAAATTCCAACATTGTAAAGCAAAAACGATAACTTGGAATTTGTAGACGAAGCAACTCTATGATACACTAGAATTCAGTAGAGCCCTAGGTTCCACCTACGATTGGAACTTTATGGATGCGGACAACGTGGAAGCTCCCCAAATTAATCTTAACCGGTGGACAAGGGACAACAAATTAAAGATATTTGTTGTTATTTTTTCCCATAATGATGCAGGTACAAATAACTTTTTGATTTTCTATTGAGTTGTATCAAATATTGTATTTGTTAACGACCGTTCCAGGGTGGCGCAAAACGTTTCAGGAGTACTACCTTGAAAATACAAAGCATATTCTTGACAGAATGCTGAGACAGCTTACCAATAACACGGCACTGAAGTTTACGTGGACAGAAATCTCATTCTTTGACTTATGGTGGAAGGACCTGAATGCTGGGGACAAGGAACTGGTGAAAATGTACCTAATTCATTAGATTAATAGACTTACTGTAAACAGGAGAGCAGAATCATAAGTTTGTGAATCCGATAGACTCGTAGATAGAAAACAGCTGGAGTTTACAGCTGATGGGTGGGTTATGCCAGATGAAGCTACCGTTCATTATGCATCTTACCTCACACAACTCTTTGAAGGACATCAGTGGTTATGGCAGCAATTGAACTACAGGCCGAGGTAAAGAGGTCTTTGCGAGTTAGTAGGTGTAAAGCGCCGCAGTTGTTAAAGTAACAGGAGCAAAAAGCGGCTACAGGCTATTTCAGTTATGTCCGCTTACGTCTGTCGAGACTTTCGATTCACAGAACTGGTTGGCAAATTGACCCTTTCGGTCTGTCCACGACATTGAACTTTCTTCTTCAGCGGGCAGGTGCTCACAACACAGTGCTCGGCCGAATTCATTACATTCTGAAACGCCATCTTCGAAGTACGAAAAGTACAGAATTCTTATGGCGGCAGCAATGGGGTATTCACGTAATTTCTTGTTCAATGTGCTCTAGCGTACTTCTGTATGCTCAAATGTATTGCATTCAATGTTTATTTGGTATTCTACAGATGCTGATGGCTCGACTGATATCTTCTCGCATCTCATGCCATATTCTAGTTATGATCAAGGTAGAACTTGCGGGCCTGCTGGACCTACTATTTGTTATACGTTTGCAAATTTAAAAACAGATTCAAGGTGAGAGCAAGCCCCATATGTATTTGAGCAGCAAAGGGGACAGCTTGTGCTTTACTCACTCACCGGGAATCAGATTGTTTTCATTTTATCATGTTCAGCTCCGCGGAAATGTTGGAGCAATACCGGTTAAAGTCAATGGTTCATCAAACAAATAATCTCCTGCTTCCTTTGGGAGGTGATTTTCACTGGGCTAAGGATTCCGAGTGGGAAAAGTTGAAGAAATTCGAGAATTACATGACGGCCATCAATTCAGATGAGACCCTAAATACGGAGGTGTTTTTCTAGGACGACTCGCCGTTTAAAGTCGGTCATAAATAATGTGAAATTCATCTGTTGTAGATGAAATTCGCTACTCTGCAGGAATACTTTGATGCTGTTCGTGGAGACGTTCGTGGAGGAAACTTCAAACCCAAGGTATTATCCGGTGATTTTTATCCCTACGCCGATAGCGGAGTGGACTACTGGGCCGGTTACTTTACATCCCGAATATTCAGCAAAGTGTCAGAAAGGCATCTGATGTCGCTCTTACGGTACTGTACTCTAGCACCAGAACTTTAAATGGGACGGCGTTTTTAAAAACTGGCTCTTGTTTCTAGAGCTGCCCAAATTGCGTTCACCTTGGCAACTGCCGAAATAGTAAAACACAATGGCCACCATGGCTACAATTTCCTGTTGAAAATGCTTGACAAGATAATCCAAAGTCGCCGAGCCCTCAGCCTTTTCCAACATCACGACGGAATTGCAGGCACATCGAAGGATTATGTTGTAGTAGATTATTTGAAAAGGTTTTCCAATTTTACGATGTTCGGTGCGTTTGTTTAACTCACTGCTGTAGAGTTAAATTTGTATCCAGGTTGCGGATAGCAATGCTACAATGCCAGTTTGTCCTTCAACAATCCTTGTTTTATTTGAATAATCGAGAACAACTGAGATCATCTGAGTTGTTGGGAACCATTCATCCCAAGGCAGAATTTCTGGAACCCATAATTCACAAGGAAAACTACGATTCGAGATGGAAGAACAAAGTGTATTCTTTGAGCCCAGACAATCCGGAGGAGGTCATAACTATCTTCAACGCTCTTGAGTATCGGAGAACGGAAGTTATAAAGCTCGGAGTGTCCAGTCCACACGTCAAGGTTGTCCTGATGGCGAGCCTGCCGCGGCGGAATTAGAAGGGCCTCTCCCTGAAATCCCAGACTTAGTAGTTTTAGTTGGAAATTCACTCTCTTTTGAAAATCTTTAGGTTTTGCAAAAATCTTTTGACGAAGCTGTTAGCTCTCGCTGGCTTCGCTAGTCACCAGTGTTATCAGATAATCTTCAGCTTTCATTGTGGCTTGTGGCAGAGTATAGCGTGTCAACCTGAGTCGAGTCAAATTCCTACTTTTCCTACTTTCAACCTTCCTACAATTCCTACTTTATCAATCTGGCACTGCAATCTACAATTCTTTAAAAATCTAAATACTTTTCTAATTCCCTTTTTTTGCTTAAGGTTTTTACACTGGACGGAGTAGAAGTGATGAGTGAAATATTTCCTGTTTTCTACATGCGGAGTAAGTTTGTGGGCCATTCAAATTTTTTAAGTGTAATTCATTTGACATATTATCGCTTTTTCAGATGGGGACAAATTTTCGGAATTTGTGAGCGCCATCAAATTCGAAAAAAATTGTTCGGAGGAGGAAAGTTACTTACCCCCGACGGTACACTTGCATGATGATATTTTTGAGCTGAACATTTTAGTTGAACTAAATTCACTGGAAGTTAAAAACGTCAAACTTGCGTATTATCCTCTGAGTACAGCACGGTAAGTGCAAGCTTTTCTTTGTGTTTACGCATCACTGAAGTAAACTAATTGGAGCTCAATTATAATAGTTTTAATTGAATTTCACATTTAAGTTATATTTAATTATTATTTACTGAATATTTTAATGATTTTTATTAGTTCAATAATAATATGAATTCTTCAATGAAGTGGTTGCGGAAACTAAATTATTCTATTTATTCGATCTAGAAGCCAGCAAAATTTAAGAGTCAAAGTTTTCCATGCGCATCTAAATTACACGCATTCCTTTGGACGAGCTAGGAGTTCCAAATGGTTCACCGAAGGGAGGTCGGAGCTACCATTTCAGATATCCAATCAGCACATGTCTATTGAGTTTAAGGAGAACGGTTTAGCGAAGACCGTGCATATTGCTGGCATTCTGAACACCCAACGTTTCAACGTGGGATTTTACGCGTACTTACCAAAAGCAACTATCTCAGTATATTTCTTGTAATTTTACGCCAGAGAGTGGCTTTTAATTTTGTAGATATAAGTCAGCGTGGCCATCGGGTCTCTACTCTTTCACACCGCATGAGAATCCTAAACAAATGGACTTCACACAACCCCTATCGCCGGTGATCGTAGTGGAGGGACGAATAAAGAGCTATGTGGAAGTGTGGCATTCGAACTTGCGCCACCGGGTTACTCTTTTCAAACAGCCAGGTATAAAATCTTCGACATCGGATGTTCGGAGGGACTCCATCTTGAATTATGAATGGAGTTTCAAACAATGTAGAACTGGTTACTTTCAACAAATCTCCCACACGTTGATTTAGGGATTGAAAGTCGTGCAGTCCACGTGGAAAATATAGTTGATATGAGGAATTTAAGCAACACTGAAATTGTAATGAGAATTGTGACTGATATCAGCTCTGGCGACACATTTTACACTGACAGCAATGGTTTTCAGGTGAGCAAACTTTTCAATATTTAATTGCTAGTTGTATTGTTGTATTTAGCGAAGCCCATCTAGTAATATTTGAATATTATTACATTACTGTTTAGATGATGCAGCGGAAAATGCGGAAGAATCTCGCGCTATCTGGCAACTTTTACCCAGTGGCAGCTGCAGCCTACATAGAAGACAACTCCCTTCGCATGACCATTTTGAGTGGACAGCCATGTGGTGGAGCGAGTTTGCATTCTGGTGCTCTAGAGCTCATGCAAGACCGACGAGTGAACATCGACGACGGACACGGGATCGGTCAGGGATACACTGATAACCTTATCACGACCTTAAAGTACAAAATAGTTGTGGAAGGCATGCAAGCATTTGCCGCCGGAAAACAACTCTTTGAGAATGTCCCTGTTCTTTCACTTACGGCTCACCACCAACTTTTACATCTTCTACATCCTCCTCAAGTTTTCCGAAACAATGCTGGTACACCTGGACTTGGGGTTCGGGACGTTTTATTTCAAGGGTATTCCCTACCTGATCCCACAGGGCTACCGTGTGATATTCAATTAGTATCTGTTTTTCCATTCTCTCTCAAAACTAATGCTTCGAAGAATACAGAACCACGTTTACGGATGGAAGTAGGACTCCTTTTTCATCGAATAATTTTCGATGGACGATTTGGAAATGGGAAGGTACAACATGGTTGTAATCATGAAGGAATGAGCAAGCTTAGGGTTGGAGATTTATTCAGTGGATTGCTGGAGCAAAACATGCTGAAGATGTCGGTGTCATTTGTGCACCAATTTGATGGGATATGGCCTGCAAATGGGTTTGTTGATTTAGAGCCGATGGAAGTCTGTGCTTTTAAGGCTACACTCGTGCAACCTTCGGGATCATTGTTTGCAGTCCCCGTTTCTGTATTCTGGGGCAAATAAACACGACGTGCGTAACTTTATTTTGTAGAAGCCACATTGAAAAATTCTCTTATATTGTTGCAACACGCCAGCAGTAAGAATATGTGCAATATGAAATTGTTAAGCCATCATTTTTACAGCAGCGTTTGTTTAAAGTCCACCCACTACCCCAAAATTACCTTTCATATTCGTCATATCCTGTTTCCTCACTTTAATGAGATCATTCATGGAAGAAATTTGTATGTGCACATCCTTTCGTTCTACGAGAATGTAACGGACTTCTTCAGTTGTGATATCAAGTCTACAATCCATCTGCGTACTTATCCTCCAATCTCCCGCTTGAGGCTGTCCTACTCTTACTACATGTAGGAAATGGTGTCTAGCCGAAATACTTTCAAAGTCTAGGAAGTGAAGCCACTGTCACATCACTCATATATAATATGAGACATCGGACGATTGGACACTTCGAAATAAACAACTTCGTCAGCAAAACAACACGTTCTGACGAAAATACCAACACTTGAGACCGGCTCCAATCGGTCACGGTTCGAACACAAGTTTGAAAACCCGACCGCGTTGACGGTATTTGTACGTGGGACCGAAAAAAACCCTAATTGGTCCCGAATGACCAAATACTGTCGGTTCACCGGTCTTTATACTACAGAAACTCCATTAGTACATGCAAACACGTCATCTCGTAAGTTTCTGTGGGGCTGAAGGCCTACTAACATTAAATTTTTTATACAGTGCATATTAACAGGCTAGCATGAAAAGATTCCCCAGGCACCATATAATTCGCTGGGGCAAGTCATGGGCTAAATTCACCCTTACGGGTAGCCTAATGTTGTCAGCTTAAGCAGTCAAAATTTTGTGCTGATTAACACTTGTTTAATGCAAAGATGCTGCTTGCCTTCAACTCGCGAACAAGTTGTATTCCTTGTTTTAATATGCTAAACCATTCAGCTATGGATGGGTTTTGAAGCTACCAGTTACTCCTATATTAAATACCCAGACAAATTTGCTTTTCCACTCCTTTTTTCTAATCTAAGCATAATATTTTTTTTCATTCATTATCTTATAAAATTGGAGAAACACGATTTTGTGCATTTCCTACACTTTTGATGGCGATGTATTGTTGCGGCGAAAACATGAAGAGGAGTTGGAAACCTCCAGAATGACCTTAGGAAATGATCCACGGTTGTCTTGTCGTTTGTGCAACGATGAATAAATTGGAGGCTAACTAGCGGGGCTCTCAAAATCTCAACGCTATAGTCTCAAGTCTGCGGTGTTCTGGTGAGTTTGGCGCAGAGAGAAAGAAAAAAGGAAACGATGAATTGGACCAATCAACGGCGAACGCCATCTTCACGACACTCACAGTGAAACGTTCTGGGAGTGCCTGAAGATGGAACAAAGTGGAACTTACGGACTTCTCGCAGCGCGTGAATAACAAACGTACCGAACGTTCTGATGGCGGCCAAGGCGGTTGATTTAGCTATATCAACCGCCTTGGTGGCGGCCGGACTTTCTGTCGAGCCAATGGGACAGCTACTTCCACACCCCAAGGAACCTTCAGTTCATTTGCTTCGAACGTAGTAATGTCTGCTGTAGTGTCGAAACTACTATTTAGAACAACCTAATTGGTATTTACATTGCATTAAAGTCAATTTGTCCTCAGACTTCCTTGTACCTCTGATGACAATTTAAAAAAAAAACAAAAAATATTTGTGAGCTGTAGCTCAGGCCAACGCCCATAGACAAGAGCAGTGTGTTATGTGCACCTAGGGTGGCGTCGTCCCCCTGGCGGCGAGACTTGGAACTACGTGGTGGTGGTGGCGCCTTGAACTACGTAGTGGCGCCACTGGTG
>WJFA01000901.1:0-27476 GCA_009870155.1 Pseudobourletiella spinata | reverse complement strand
ATATATGCTCCCTCCTCCTGCACGACACACCGCCCGCCACCATTGGGAACGGAGTCAGAGCTCATAGGGAAAGCCATAAGACATTGTATTCTCAAGAGTGCACGTACTTACAGGCCCACGCCAGCTAAAGATACAGGAGCGCCATAAAAATACATTCATATACATACTTTATGTACCTACGTCTGTCAGCTGTGCTCTCCAGTGCTCTGTAAAGGATGAGACTATGTATGGTCGTCGGACAAGAAGGTGAAACGTGATCATGGTAACCACTTACGCTCAAGTGAAATGACATCTTCACTTTCCACAACTACTACCACTGCTGCTACTATTACTACTACTGCTGCTACTACTACTACTACTACTACTACTACTACTACTACTACTACTACTCGGAGTACTCCTTGGCTGGTGGGAAGAAGGAGCCATTGGTGGAGCAGTCGTGAAGAGAAGAATAGATGTCACATCATATCTCCTGTCTCATGAATTGTGCCCTGTTTTTCAATTTCATCCCGCCGTGCTCCCCTACCTTTTCCTGCTCGAGTCCATACCAGCTGACAACTTCCACCCAAAGTCCTCCTTGTGGGCGTTAGACAACGGACTGGAAGTTGGCGGGTCGTCGTAAAGGAATATCCATTCTCCACATCCCCGTACATACACACTGGACCGCCTGTCACATTCCCTTCGCTCCGGTGGAAATTGGGTGAAAGCGGAGCTGAGGAACGTGAGGAGTAACCGAACCTCTGTTTAATTTTGGCGCTACACGGGAAGGGGAGGTGGAAGTGGTTGACGATTATTAGGGAGTAGGAGGATTGTGACAGCCGAACGTTCCGCAATTGCCCCGCAAGTCCTCGGCTGTCAACCCCGCTTTCCACTCCCCTCCAAACTCTCCAGTACTGCTCCCGTAAATCTTTTGTGAAAGGATAATTTCACCTTTTCCCCCAGGAAAATTCCGCTTGAGCAATATCCAGGGACTCTTACAGAGAGAGAGAGAGAGAGAGTTTCCAACAATGTAACATTCCAACTTGCAGTACAAACAACCTGGGGTGTATGCTAGTAAGCAGAGGGGGGATCCCAGCGTACTTTCCCCGCAGACTTTCCCCTGTAGGGTTTACAGGCGAAGATATTTGAACGAGGATATATTTCCACAGTCAGAAACTCTCAACTTGGAAAATATACACATACGATTTTTATAGTTATTCGTCCCCTCCTTGTGTGTATAGCTGTGGGTGAGTGTGACTGTGCCTGTGCCTCTGTGTGTGTGTGTGTGTGTGTGTGTCTGAGAGTGTGTGGAAACGCAATAATATTTTACCCGCAACACTCTCAAGTGCTCCCCATGCATATGTATAGACGGTAAACTTAACAGCCCATATGTTCGTCATCACTCGTCCCAATCCTACGACTGCTCCTGCTGCTCAAGAAGAGGAAGGGAAAAAAGGGGGGAATTCCCAGAAGACTCAAGTCGGAAGAAGACGATGATGACGACGAGAACGACAACGTCGTAGCGGTAGAAGCTGTGTGAGGACAACTGTTCGTGGGAACGGAGCCGAGCAACGTGTATCGAACTGTGGGGGCTTAAGGAAATCCAATGATTTTCAAAGGGGGGGTGGAGAAAGTTTGAAAATATTTCCTACGCGAGTGAAAGTTAACATTGGATTCCGCGGATTTATGCAGGCGCACACTCTGTCGACTCTAATGTGAAACTAATGATAGGACTTTCCTCTGTCTGACTCACTCACTCCCTGTGTGAAGGGTTGACTGTGGGAAAAGAGCAAAAGTCCGTATACATGTGCATACGTATATGTACATACATATGTGTGTAGGTATGTAATGCAATGCGGGGAATCCAATTTAAGGCATCCGCTATTACGAGTAGAAAAGTCTCAAGATTTGTCAGGTCAGACGGATATATTTGAGAGAATCTATTGAACTTTGAGCAAGTGTAAAGTAGTGAGTGTGTGTGTGTGTGTGTGTGTGCGTGAGAGCCTGACTGAGAGACTGAAGAGGACTATGGAAGGCCGGTTGAATTTCCTCATCCTCATCCTCCCCTTCGCCTCCCTATTAATCGCTGTCAAAGGTGAGATTTTTCATATCGGATTCTTTTAATTAAAAACAGCCGCGCCCAGGGATGACAGTTTCTGAGAAAATAGCATGCTAATGTCGGTAGGGTTTAGAGTCCTCTGTGGTTATTGGCTGTAGCGGGGTTACCTGTTTCAAATATCCCCACTTTGCGCGCTATTACCTCCATGCCTCAAGTGTGAAAAAAGTTTAAAAATGTGTCGGCTTTTTTCTAACTTGAATTTTCCACATATTTTGACTAGTAATACTATGAGCACCATGTGTGTCGGGAATATATTTCAGCAATACAATTTTAAAGCATACGAATTTCCTCAGTGACATTTGACATTTATACCATAGCAGCGACAAGGCTCACACTTCAACTCGTAAAGAATACCCATTGTCACTCCAGTGAATGAAGCTCACCTTTGAGCCTGGAGCTTGAGCCACATACATGCATATAGCATTGTATGCAATTGTATGCCGGCCAGAATTGTATAGTAACTCCCAAGTCTGTTAGTCATTAGTGCTTATTGCACTTGAGTACGGGTGGGGGGACGAGCATATAGAAACTGTTGAGAATGATGCTGGATGCAATTACACCCGGTGCGCATCTCCAGGGTGTTCCATAAGTGCTCCATTCTCTCACTCGTACTTCAACGTACCCCGCCTCGCCTCATCCTTAGGCCAACAACCCGAAAATTAGATCCGACAAGAATGGCAATAAATGAGGGTACATATGGTAGCGATTCCCCATGCAGATTGCTACATGTTCAGGTGCACCCTGACTCACTGGCGGCTGAGAGTCGTGTGGTAGTTCGTGGCTGACTGCGAGAGAGTCGGATGAAATGGGGTGCTCCGGACCCTGTTGCTATTATCGACGATGGCTCATCACCACTACCACCACCACCACCACTACCAGCACGGGGTGTTAAGCTCATTCTCCCCCTTTCCCTTTAACAAATAGACGGAGGCCCGGGCATGTACACACATGGAAAAGTGTGAGAGACCCCACTCTCAGTCAGTCACCCTTCCAATATTCAAAGTGCGTAACGGACGGAGGAATTCATCCTCACGCCTCCGGTACGTGCCAAAAGTTAGAGGGAACATGTTCACATGCCCGCTACGCTACATATGGGCAATATCTTTGGCTCGGAGGGATACATACGCAGCGGAGAGATTCCCCTCCCTCTCATCTAATTCATTTTATAGTTTATGGGACGTAATCAGACTAAATGATATTCTCTGCTCGTGTATCGTATTTCCTCCGCCGCGGCCTCCTCCTCCTCCTCCTCCTCCTCCTCTCCGCTCTCCAATCATCCCAGTGGGCTATAAACATATGCAGTGCTGCCCGAGGGTCGGGGCTTTGTTTGTATGCAGGGCCCATGTAAACAGATCAATGATTCCGTGTGGGCGAGCAGGAGTGTGATGTGTGTGATGCTTGAGAGAGAGAGAGAGAGAGCAGACTTTCACTGTGACTGGGAGATGAGCGGAACTTGCCATTACCTCACCGTCTTACGCCTGACAATTACAAATGACGGAAGACTTTTGGATTTTACATGATGACGACGATTGTAGTAGGTGTGTGGTCATGGGGATTCATATGGCTACAATATACGTGCATATGCCATGGAAGTTTAATTCCAGTAGGCTGTAGTAACGGTGTAGTCTGGGAAATTCGTATGGTTATACACTTGTATGTATACGCATATACCATATGGAGTTCAATTCCATTAATGGCACCTGCAGCCAAATATCAGTACACTACGCTGGATTAACTCCCCACTCCTTGTCATTGACTTGCGGAGGGAGAGGGCCATTTACGGTGTTAATACTCCATACTGTGAGTGAATAGTAGACATTTTATGCGAGCCCTATGCCTGCAAGGATTTGTGGTACTACTACTACTACTACGACTACTACGTGCAAGGATGTATATCTTCCGCTCCTGTTTTGAACTTGAACTCCGCCATGAAATTTGTTTCACTTTTGAGGAGGAACTAAAGCCCGACCACGGGGGGATTTATATGATGGTGGGAAAAGTCCTTATCCCACGGAATTTACACTGGGAGCCTTTAGTTTACATTTAGATAGCTTCCGCTCCTCCGAGGTTATGTGCGGAGATAAGGGCTCCGCCATGCTCTCACTCCAGTCCCCCCGCCAGTTCTCGGCTCGTCGGGCGGCATTAATAATAATGACGACGAAGACGACAACGACGGTCATGCGAACTGTGAGAGGAGGCTGTTGGGATGTGTAGTGTAGTGGCCCTGTGTTTGACTAATGGGTGCGGCCTGATGAGTGATGCGATGGAATATAACGGCGCACCGACCGTGTCCTCTCTCAACCCTCCAGCCAAACTTGGTTCGCAACGGTGGAGATAAGGAGGGCCGGGGAGGGCATAAGATCCCCGGAACTGTCGTGTCTCCCCGTGCGTCGGCTCTTCGAGGTAGACATTGAGAGAGGCTCGCAGTGTGCACGGCTGTACGAACTAAAAACCGCAGTGGATCCAGTCGTTCAGGCTGACTTGCCGGCAGTAGAGTAGAAACAGCAGCAGCAGCTAGTAAGGAGATGAAATGGAACTGTCGTTTTGAGTTATAAGCTAAACGGAATCCTCCGCACACATACACACACACACACACACACACACACACACATACACACACACACACACACACACACACACAAGCTCTCACAAGCACCCAGCAATGTACACACCAGTTAATACTTACACACGAACGCATATACGCACTCACACACACACACACACACAGCCGCACAGTCTTTGCGTCCTGTAAATAAAAAGCCTCGCGTGCTTTCCCCTGTCAGCTTATACGGTTGAGGAGATGCAGGGCTTTAGCGGTGCGTGGAAATGTGCGTGTTTGTATATTCACATAGCCCGGAGTGAGATCACATTATTATTGCGTAACTACGGGGGCTGGCTACAGTGGACTTGGGAGATCCAATGAGCCGGAGTTGTGGAAATGGCGGAGGATGCTATATGTATCTAACAAGTATGTGACGAATATAGCACAGTACATACTAGAGAGTATCATTTTAGCAAAGTTTACGCAAGTATTGAGAGAGACATGTCCTCCTTGGTGGCTTGTAAGGTGCGGCGGCCATAATATGCGAGGACTGCAGTGCAGTGGGGAGTGCGGGTAGCGGGTTGTTGTGGAGGCTCACGTCCCAGGATGAAGCTCCCCTCATTTTATACAAACTCAAAGAGACCTCAACCCCACGGCTGACGTATTCATGTGGGACGGCGGCGACGGAGCTTGTATGCGATTTTGTACACATAACATCTTACAAGCCTCCTCATCCTCCTCCTCCTCCTCCTCCTTCCTTTAGTCAGAATTAAGCAAGTTGGCTCCGCTTGTCTTGTGTAAATTTGTTGTGCTAATTAGAAACTTGTGTGCGGGTTGCGGTCTCCAGGTGTTCCCCAGGGGCTCTGCAACCTTCCCAAGTGAGTGACTACCGGGCTGACTATGGATGCGGTGGATGTGAAGCTATTTCCATGGCTGGGAAACTCGCGGCTTGTTGACTTCCATATGCACTTGTCCCCGACCAACTTGTATGCACGATGAGTGTGGAAATTAAAACAAAGACTTAAAAATTCTATCCCAACAACCTCCTCCCGTCCTCCTCCTCCTTTATTTACACATGTTTCCAAACTCTGCGTAGAAATTGGCTGTATACATTAATTTATATAGGAGGAGTCCTACCAGATTTATCCTAATTAAGAGACTTGTAGTAACCTTGAAAAGAAGGGGGCTCATTTGGATAGTGAGTGAGTGAGTGACTTCGGCATGAAGGGCTGGAGAGAGCCTTCTACTTTGACAACTTCTGGAATGCTAAGTAAGAGCGGCTTTAGCTTTAATCAACTTGTGTAGAGATCCGGTATGAAGCAGTGCAGTGGTTATCAAGGGCAGGGTGGGGATTGTTTACACGTGGCGACTGGGATGCAGGGCTCAGTGATCTGGGGATGCGACGGCCGTTATCAGCTTACCGACTGTTGTGTGTTGCGTTACGAGGCGGATGCAGTGGACGGTAAATATAGTGATTATTCAGAATCGGAAATATCTATGATTTCAGTCCCAGTATCCCAATCGTCGGGGTATTCAACTTTCCGCCGCTTTTGAAGCCGACGTTCCCGATCCGATTTTTTCCCTTTTCGGAACCAAAAGCCGAGAATTAAGAGGGTGAAACCGACTATTACAATCAGAGCTGTGGAGGCAATCAGGATGAGGGTGTGATTCAGTCTTGAGTATTCGTTCAGCTCTACCGGTGAGGATGTGAGCGGGGACAAGGTCGGGGTCCGGAATTCCTGTGTAAAAATATTCAGAATATAAACTTGCTTGCTCCTTGCTGAAGTTGGAAAATTTCGATTTTATCAACGCATAATTTCCGTTTTGAAATAAATAAACGGTGGTCATGCCTTCAAAATAGGTTGTGCTAGTTTAAAACAGGGGTTACAACGCATGATGCATTGTGGCGTAGATTTTAAACTGCGCAGAGCGTAAAATAGTAAATGTAATTTTTGTACTTTACGCTTTTCGGACATGTGAGACTAAAGAAATAACGCCCATTATCACAGGCGCTAGTCTCTACTCATCTTTTGTTGTATCCGCAAACATGGTTTGCCGGCGTTTGTTGATTTTGATATTGCAAACCAAGGATAAAAGGACATTTTATTGATTTAAGAGGACGTAAACTTGTGTAATGTAGACATGACGTGTTCGGCATACTAAAGTTTAACGCGCGTAAAAAGCTGTAACTCTTAAACAGTAATACTGGGGCTGGCTAATATCATGAAGGCGCGTAATTCAAATCGTTCCAATGAAGATCATGTGACAATTTTAAAAAAAGTTAGTCTCCACATGTTCTGTAGCGGTCACCACCATTTTCACAGATTCCACTCGAAAGACTCCAACTATTTCAAGCTGCCCTTCCTTATAAATCATTGCAGATTATGTTTAACAGAATACTAAATTCCAACAAGCACCATAATTGGCGCCATTTTTCAAAGAAATCTTTTGTGTTTGTAAACGCTTCTAATTTTACCACCTAATCGAACCGTTCTGACAACAATATTGACAATATTCCTTTTAAACTTGAAAAAATTAAAACCACGCACCTGTTCCAGTAAACCCATTGGTTTATTCACCGTAGTATTTAGCCCAAAATTTTCCGAAATTCCATTGAATTCCATAGCGTGACGTTGAACTGGGCCAGAACTGTCTTCCTTGAACCGGATGCAGAGCTACACTGTAGTCCCTGCAAGGACTGAGACACTTGGAATGAGTCAATCTTCAAACTCAACCCTCCATTTATGAATGAAACAATGATAAAAATAAGATGGGATGACGACGCTATGTGTACACAATCCTCCAGATTAGACAACTCCTCGAAGGAACTTGAGTTGTATAGATTGACGTATTGAGGTAAATAAATACACGTGCACACATTGAACATGCGTATGCTCCGCATCTTTACCATGGCCAGGCTTTACTCATCCCCTTGTAATCACGTCAACCCTTGCACGCAGAGGACCGACCAGTAGTGGGAGCCTCTCACTCGTCACCTCCCGTCCTCCCGCTGAGCTTGACAAATAAACCTCACATGACCCAGTCTGTTCCATGCATACCGTGCACCCGTGCACGTAGTAATTTTATTCCAAAGCTTACATGCCCTCCCCACAGTCTTTGTCCTCATGTAAAAATACTGTAGAAAATTAGCTTGGACACAAAAATTTAAGAGAGGGATAGGCATTTGTTTAAAAGAAAGGTTAAAATAGATACAACTTCTTGGTAAAGTCTGAGAGCCGATTAGGTAGTCAGGAGCTCAATAATGGTGATGGGCTTCGAGTTGCGTCGATCCCACTCGTCAGGCCACATCCTCATCCAAAGTTTTCCACTCAAACTGATTCTTATTCCCCGACCGTTCCTTCATTTCAATGGCCTTTGGTGGAGCTCGCAGCCCCTGCCGCTTCCCCATTTTATACTTGATGAAGAGGACAGCAAACACTGCTATGCAGACGATGCAAATGATGTCAAAAGTGAGGGATGCGAGGACGGGTAGGACGTTGTGGTAGCCGAATCCATTGATCTGCCCGTTCCTCCCGGTGAACGTCTCCTGCATAGACCAGAAACATTAATTTATTAATCGTACGTTTTCCACGTAGAATTCATATGTTATTCTGGGCTGGTTTTAGTTGAAAACTTGTCAGCCTGGATAACCTCATTAAAATGCCCTACCATTAATATCAAAATTAATCAAAAGAGATTTAATCAAAAATAAAATTGAAAATTTTAGAGTTAACAATTGATAACTCACATGGAAGGTCTGCACTGTCCCGTCGGGTAGTACCATGGACCCTGCAGAGGAGCCGACAGAGTCTACCATGGGCCCTGCTGAGGAGCCGACGGAATCTACCGTTGGTTTCGACGACCCTGATCCCATCTTAAGTACACAAATGGGCTTCACAAAGCTTATTTGCTCACTAACTTCTCGCAACTCCCAGGGAGTTTGCGGTGCAAAGTGGTGGGAATTTCAGATAATTTCCCCAAAGTCAGCCGTGTCAATGAGCTTGTCACTGCAGCACCTAATATTTTTCCAAGTGGTTGCGTCGATGCTGCTGCAGATCACGGCAATAAAATAAACTGGAAAGCCTTGAACCTGTTTTAAGAGCCAGGCTTTGGGAGTGTCTGTGGACCAGCCGTCACTACTGTAGCCACTGCGGTGGTGAGGATGTCACAAGTTGGCGCTCCAAATACCTCCCAGCACACTCTGCATAATAACATACTTTTAGTACAGACGCAGCACTTCCTTACTCACTGTGTCAATAATTGTACTGGGTATCTTTTCCCTACGAGCCAGCAATAGCTAGCATCAGCATCTCCACGTGTTTTGTCATGCTAATCCGATAAGGCCCTCCTTAACTCCACACAGTGGCCCAAGCTGCTTTGGAGTGCAACACAATAACAACATACTACACGGAGAATGCCGTGGGTGGGAATCATGAGGCTAGGTTGCGAATGCCGAAATTGGGTCATCTGGGATGACAAATGTACATTGGGAGCCACTCTTGCATTGTGTGATAGCCAGGACGGTGCTGGGATGATAGTGAAATGAGAGGAAATCCCATGGAGTTCATAAATTGAACAACTTCCCAAGCAAATCCCTTGTTGTATATAATTATGCATATGTAAAGCGTAGGGATGAGATTAAAATACGATTCGAAAAATCCTACACGAATATGAGAAATGGGGTGACATGGTGGAAGGGATGAGGGGTCGTGTGTCGCAGCAGCAGTTGCCATGGCAATGTCCCTCACAGATCCTTCCTCCGTATCCCCATTGTCATTTAGCCTCCTATGTTTGCCCGGATGACTGGAAGCAATATTGATGATACGGATGACACCTGGGATTCTGATTGAGCTATGGTTGTCCCGCATTAATCCGTGTCCCTCTGCATTATGTGTGTATGGGGGGGGTTTGGCGGGAGAATGGGAGGGGAGCTGGATTCGTGTATTAATAATGGTCAGTGTGATGACAATAGCTCAGGGGGAGAGGATGGGGAAAAAACTGGGTATACTCCATGTGGTAGGCGAGAGCGGAGCGGGGGATATAGCTATGGAGAATTGAATGTGACAAATGTGGCCAATCAGCGATAGTGAATGGTCTCTGGCTGTTGGCTCCGGCTGGCGGCTATGTTGAGGCAGAGTCGCATATGATTTTCCTCCCCGTCTCCATCCCGCCATTTGTCACAGTCGCATCGGCCCCCGCGCTTCCAGTTTCATCAAATTGGCTAGCATTCTTGATGGCGGGATGGGGAAGAGCGCGGCGGGTTTGGTTCGGCCTATATGTATTGGTGTGATATATGAAGCGGTGCTGTCAATTGGCAGCCGGGAACGTCTTGATGAAGGAGGGATTGGCGTTGGTAGTTGTAGCGGGCACGTGCGTGCCTTATCCGCTTTACCGCTTCCCTCCCATTGTTTGCAGCACTGATTTGAGCTGTCGGATGAAGGAACGACTCCATTCCTGCCGTGTGGGACTCTCGCAGTAGGACACTTTGGCTTTTGAAATGTGGCGGGTCAAATCCGATCAGGATGTTTTTGAAATATGGTCCATTCAAAGGTGCTTGTTAGGTTGGATGGGTAAGTATGACATTCCCGCGCCAGTTTTGAGATAGCGTTACAAATTTGCGGTTCTGCGTAAAATACTTAGAATTTTGGCGCCTGTTTTAAACAGCGTGCTAAAGTTGCCGTTGTGTTTTAGAATAAGGTAAATTTCGGAGGCATTTTTTAAACAGCGTACTAAAGTTTCCGTTGTGTTTTAGAATATCCGCGCCATTTTTTAAATAGCGTACTAAAGTTTCGGTTGTGTTTTAGAATAAGGTAAATTTCCGCGCCATTTTTTGAACAGCGTGCTAAAGTTGCCGTTGTGTTTTAGAATAAAGCAAATATCCGCGCCATTTTTTAAACAGCGTACTAAAGTTGCCGTTGTGTTTGAGAATAAGGTAAATTTCCGCGCCATTTTTTAAACATTGTTCGAATGTTGCGATTCTCCTTTGAATTTCTTTAAATTTCCGATATTTGAGAATAAGGCAAATTTCCGCGCCATTTTTTAAACAGCGTACTAAAGTTGCCGTTGTGTTTTAAAATAAGGTAAATTTCCGCGCCATTTTGTAAACATTGTTCGAATGTTGCGATTCCCCTTTGAATCCCTTTAAATTTCCGAGCCTTTTTTGAGCAACTTTCTGGTTTTGCGGCTCTGTTTTAAACTGGAAAAAATTGCGCGCCATTTTACAATCAATACCTTTGTATAATTTAATATGAGCAACCCTTCAAGATTTGCCGGTCTCCAAACAATGTTCTAAAATGTTGACATTGTTATTGAATTCTCAAATTTTGAGATCAACTTGAAAGTTACGCAACATTGTGCTCTCGATGAGAAAATAATCCCAAACATAGCTGGAGTAGTTGATACGAACTCCCGACAGTGTATAGAATTTATCCCGGGTCCATCGTGCCTTGAGACTTTGAACTCCCGCGCCCACGGCGCTCTTTGCTTCAGAGATTGAAAACGTCGAGCATGGTGGTTTGAGGGATGATGAATATGCGTGGGACCCTGGTGGTCGGAAGTTGTAAGAGTGTTTGTAATTGTTTTTACAGGAGGTGAGTGGATCGGGGATGATTGCATGCATCCGCTGGGGATGGAGTCGGGCAAGATCCCCGCGTCCCGCATCACGGCGTCTTCATCATTCGACGAGAAGAGTGTCGGACCGCAAAGTGCGAGGTACTTGACTCATTTTTCCTCATAGACGGCCCCCTTCATCTTGCTCATCTTTGATTAATGCTTTTCCTATCTCTTTTTTCCCTCCCTCCCCCCGCGCTCACCGCACCACACGCCATCACCATCGGGTCTGCTCCAAGTCTATAGTAAACGCTTACTTCCAATTCCTCCCATAACTTTGTTGCATTTCCATCCAACGGAGCGAGATTTCCGCCCGGTGTGTGTGTGTGTGCATCTATATGTACACGACCGCAACCAGCCATCATTTCCCTTTGCAAAATGAATTTTTCCCATTCCTCCGACACAAATAATATTTTCCGGGATAGCCCTACAACACACATCCCCACCCTCGATCCCCCACATCTATCTCACAACACCCAGGGATGCTCTGTTATAACACACAAGTGCCCCCAAAACATCATGTGATTTAGGATTCCCCGAACGCTACCAATAAATTCTCTCGATCTCTCTTATACATACATACATACATACATACATACATACATACATATATGTGAACATTTTTATATCCTCTCTCCCAGCACAACAAAGGCGGGAGGATAGTGTCGACTGTAATTGAGCACGAGCGGAATGAGTGGGATCCGGATGGGAAGTGGTGCGGCGGTGGTGACAAAAAAGAAAAAGTGAGTGTGTGAGTTTTCCAGCGTAAAGGTAAAGCCTTCTCTCCGACCCGGCCGGTTATTAGTTCGGAATTACGTCCCAAACCTCATGAATTTCAGAGTGGAAGTTCATGTTTCATTCGGGCTCAGAGTCAGCTCTCACTCTCACACACGGCCTTCATTTCAACAACTGCACCGCGGCGTGGCGGGGCTTTTATTTCGCGGGAATGAGGACCACTGCGGTCGGCTGGCACTGACACGGCACTGTAAGAATAGTTATTATGTCGACGGATGACAGGGTTATTCTCGAGGATGTGTATGTGTTATGTGTGTGTGTGTGTGTGTGTGTGTGTGTGTGTGTGTGTGTGTGTGTGTGTGTGTGTGTGTTTGGGTGGGTGTGAATATATACACGGAGTCAGACCCATGCCGCCATGTGAGGAGTATTAAGGGATAGCAGAGTGGCAATTCAAGTCGTGAAGTAGTCCTACGAATAGCAACATTTCCACACCTAAAACTACACGCATTTTACCTCCCATATACACTCACACACACACACATAAGCGCAACGCCACATGCTCTCAAACCCACACTTACACGCATACACACCAAGTCCTTCCAGGTCAGAACCCTGGGCTGTATCGTATTTTATTTGTATGCCGGGCACTTGTTAGATGGGAGCGGCTGGTCTTGGGCTTCCGATGGGTGTACGGGTGGGTGTGTGTATACTTGTGAAATATTAAAAGGGGTGAGAGTGGTGGGAGCGAAACCAAGAGGGCCATTCAACTCTGTTTTCATACCAGGATTCGTAGCTGGAGTCTGTGTGTGTGTGTGTGTGTGTGCACGTGAGTGTATTTGTGTGTATGCGGGTTAGTTTATGTGAGTGGGTGAGTCCATGCGCGTGCACGGCAGTATGGCCTTTGTATGTGTGGAGACTAGAATGTGTCACAGCACAACAAGCCGAAAGGAGAGAGAACTGAACTGAACTGAACTGAATAGCCACGACTGACCTCGTTCCTCTGGAGGGAATATCCTGGAAGTGCTAGTCGTGGTGGAGGAGATGAGGGAGCGCTCCGCACTACTGTATTAGTGCCCACTACTACAACCCTATCTTGAGTGTCACCGGGAAAATTGTCCATTTGCTTTAAACTGACGCGGTGATAAGGTATCTTTGGGGCACTCGAGCCGGCCCACATGGAATGCATAATGGGTCATACGTATCCCCAGCAGCCGGGAGCATGCCGGGCGTGGAGCAGTGTGTGTGTGAACCGATGTGTTCTCATCTCCGTCGCGGATCGTAATACATCTTCCATTATGCGCCGCGGACGTGGCGGACACCTCAGTTTCATCATTCCACAGGGAGTTATTCCGCCACGTCGGCGACCGTGGTTCAAATTTACGGGAGAGTGAGAACCTCTTCGTATGTATGTGTTGGTGTGTGTGCGTGTGCGTATACATATAGAGGATTGGGACAAGGTACCCGGTTTATGTTGTTCCCTGAAAAATTCATGCAATTTTCCACCGGAGAGTCCGCCCCATAAAACTGGCTGGACGGTCGTAAAAAGTTGGACACGGTTGTAGTTAATTACAAGACGGGACGGTGGGGGAGGAGTTTAAGTGGCGAAAAACAGGACCACCTGCCACCCTCGCAGTAGTAGTATTAGTAGTCGTAGTAGTAGCACAGTTGAGATCGATCACACAGTTGGCAGAGAGTGCGGTGAGGATGTTGTTTTCTAACATTTTGGCTCGCACAGTGTGTGACGGAACAGGAGCGGATTAGCCAAGGTTTTTAAGTGTGGAAGTGAGCAGGCGCTGTAGGAATTGGCATATGTATCACAAGATTTTCCAGTGGCTCTTTTATGGGCGGGTAAAAACCCTGAGGATGCGGGGCATGAGAGCCTAAGTGCCCGGAACAAACTACTATTGGCACGTTGGCTCTGAGCGGAATTTTCAATTTCAACTTCCGTGGGATAGGTCCACACTTTTGTCGTGTGTGGGCCTTCAAACTTTTCCCAATGTCCTGCGGGATTTAATCACACGGAAAAATTCCGCATATCCAATTTTTCCCCACATTTTCCCGCACACTCTACCGGCCGACCTATTTCCATGGTGGAGGAGGCTGAAAGCTTTCCCTAGCTTCCGCCCAGAGCCATACTACTACTGCAGGGAAAATACTGATGCCACTGGCAACTGCCCATGGCACCCGTCCCGCTCATGTACATAATGCTGCGTGGCGTTGAATCCTGAGTGAGACGGGAATTTAGCACAAGTTCCTCTAATGAAGTTTGTAGAATTTTCGGGTTTAATATGGTCATTTACGTTGTGCGCACGTGCCAGAAGTCACAATCCGTTGCGTCATTGAACTCCACGTTGAAATAAAATCTCCGCACTTCATCATTGCATTGTGTAGAAGCGACTCTATAATCTCGTGGGTTCAGCCACGTGCAAATAGACGTACACATCTCGACAGGACAGAAATCACGGCTCACGTGAGTTACTAGAAGTAGCGAGAACCGCTCGCATCTGCTCATGAGGAAACGGCTCAATCCCAAATAATAGTTTCAATCCAACTGATCTGGAAAGTGTTTTAAGAAATCCAAAGCTAACGTCGCCATTTCGGAAATCTTTAGATCATTCTGCAAACATGTAGCTGATGAAATTGAAGAGATAAAAACCTCTAATTGAAGACTGAACAATTAAATGATAAACACAGGACATTGTGAGAGACACAACAGGATTATCTGCTATATCCCACCTTGCACGCAAGGCTAATTAAAATGTTGACAAACTCTTCGCCATCCCAGTTTCCATCGTTCCTTCATGTCGTAATAAACTTTTTCTCTTAAACTTAAATGTGTTTTTGTCACAAAGATGAACCGCTTGAGACATAGATTACAAATTATTTCCGGCGAGAATCATGTTAACTGTCAGTTAGTAACTAACTTCAGCTGAAGACACGGTGATGCGTCATCACCCATCTCGCAATCACTCATCCACTCCTCCTGCAATCTTGCCAAGCTTCCTTACGTGATCCTAGCGGCAGTATCAAAGTCCAAATTTTCTCATACGATCTGCCTGGAGCCAATGCTTTTAAATCCTAACAATGCTCGAATCCATTTGCGGGAAACACGGAAATTGATTCTAGTTTTTACAATCCCTGCAATGGGAGAAAGCTCCGGACTAGATACACATATGTGAGAACGCGTATACTTTCCGTAGGAATCCATCTGCTCAAAAATGTTTATTTCCCAAAATTCCTCCAGCCATATAAAGACCACATGTGAAAAATATCGTGGCCGCCCCCACATTCACCCCTGATTTTAAACACTACCCACACGCTATTGCTAGGCTGGGGGAGTGGTAACCTCCCTCTGAGTGAAATTGGATTTCCTCGTAGGACACGGAATAGCTCTAGACCGGAGGAGTAACTGCATCCAGCTATGTAATAGTTCAACTGCTGGACTCTCCAATCCCCTGAATTTCTCCTGTACAAATAGTTTTGAAGGAACGCAGACAGACGTTGAGGAGGAGGAGGAGGAGAGGGATAGGATGGGAAAGTGAGGGAAAGATGGGGTACCGCAGAGAGGCATTTCCTTGGAGCCCTTTGTAGTTTTCCCGACGTCAGCTAACAATGCACAATACCTTGAATGTGGGCCTCTGTCTGTGTGTCTGTGTGTGTGTGTGTGTGTGTATGTGTGCAAGAGACGTCAGGGAAATGGGTACTACACTTTCATTTTCACTTTGAACACACAATGGCAGAGGGTTACATCCAGGCGAAGGGAATAAGGGCTTGCGGAGGCAATGAAGACGAAAATGAAGGATAACCAACCAGAGGCTCAAACATTCCTTTCTACAACTCGGCAAAAGTGTGCTTGTATATATGTATGTACGGGCACATACTTAGGATGGCGGACATGCTTGACTACATATACTTTTCCGTCGTTTACACACGCACAAACACACACACACACACACACACACACACACACACACACACACACAGTACTGCTTGAAATTGAATGGTAGGAGTATAATGGGGAGAAATTCGGTGATTTTCAATTGACGGCCCTACACCGATATGCTCTTCCAATGACAACACAAACGGTTAGCTTTGCGGAGTCACTCACGGTAGTCACTCTATGTTCGCACGTTGGTTTCCCTGTCAGCTACCTTATTTTTTTCGTCCCCCCACTTCCCGCCCACCAAACTCCCTCCTTTCCTCACTCCGCCTGCATATGTATATATGTATATATATATATACATATACATATATCCCAGGCTCTCCTACAGAACCTCCTACAGATCACATGAATCATTGATGTAGTCCTTAGCTGCCGTCTGCACCACCTTCTTCCCGTTCTCTTAAATGCGAACAGAGATAGGGCACACACATATGGACACACAGTTACAAAAACACGCATAGGCATGCATCACAGCTACTCCTACACTTCCACATGCATTCACACAAATGCTCACTCACACATACGCTGTAACACAGTCGCACTTAAACACACACACACAATATAACACATGTGACCATGCGTATATATGCATACGCCAAAACACACGTAGACATGCATGCATCCAGGCCTAAACACACACACACACACACACACACACACACAGACCCACTCATAGATATATGTACGGCCGGCCGCACATAAGACACATGGGCTCACCACCACCGCATCGTTCCCCCCATCTTCAAAGTTACTTTTGAAATTCTGATTCGATGGAAAGAATCTTTTCTTTGATAGCATTCTTCCCGCGACTCCCGTCGACGAGCCTCTTCTTCTATCCTGTATGTCGTTGCAGATGTTCTCACTCTGTTCTTGACGGTTCTCTCCCGTCGTCCCTCTATACTCCCCCTTCACTCCTTCCCTCACTGTTATTGGGAGCCCCCATGTAATAATGTTCTCTCCGGAGGCAGTGTGTGTGTGTATGTGTGTGTGTGTGTGTGTGTGCGTGCGTGCTTGTACTACTATGCTATAATGCTATGGAGAGGAACTATGATTTGTACTTTGTGTTTTTAATGGTTTCTTTCTGTCCTCCTTCACTCTCCCTCCAGCATTTCCACGCTGACTTTCTTTAATTTTCCACCCTTTAAGGGAGTAGAGACAGTAACTTCCTCCATCCTTCATTGTGTGCCTGTCGTGCTGGGCGGGGGAGGGGCATCCCTATATAATATCATGTGAAGGGATGAGTTGAAATTGAACAGGCGGATGGGGACGTCATGGAGAAGTCTCTTTTTCTCTGTCGTGTGAGAGCTGTACGTGTGTGGGTGTGTGTGTACTGGTAGTCGTAGTAGTAGTGGCGGTAGTGGGAAAGTGTGGCGAGGAATGGGGCGGGGACGGGTGTGAGAAGGTTGACGGAATTTTTGCACCAAGTTATTCCATTGAGACTCAACGGCGGCGCCCATTCCTTTTTCTCCTTGTCATATAATTCACATTTTGCACCAAAGTTTTGGGAAGTGAGTGAGTGTGGGTGAGAGAGAGAGAGTAAGAGAGAGAAGGGGAGAAAGTTTGATGCCAGATGACTTTGAAAGTACAATTGAAAAGCGGTTCAAGGGGGGAAAGTTCCCATCTAACCTTGTCCCTCCAGCAGCCTGACTCACTGACTAAAGCTGTGGTGTAACTTGTGTGTGTGTGTGTGTGTGTGTGTATGTGTACGCCAAAGTTGAGGAAAACAAGTGAATGAGGCTGACAAGCATGAAGGAACGGCGGGTGACTCTCTGTACACAGAGAAACTTGCAGGCCTGTCCGCCAGCATCTATCGTCATTCTTCTGTCAATGGTCCGGTCTGGTACAGTGGGAGTAATTATAGAGGAGCCGACGGGGGTTGCTGAGTGAGGGTGCTGTATTTTTTCCCCTTTTTCTTCTTCTTCTTCGTCTTCAAATCATCATCCTCCAAGCGACAGGCTCTCCAGATCGTGACTCTTGCAAAGCGGGAAGATGGATCAAAGGGACTCCTGGGTTTGGTGTGTGTCTGTGTGTGTGTGTGTGTGTGTGTGTGTGTGTGTGTGTTAAATATAAACCTATATATGAACGAAGAAGGAGTTGGAGCAGACGGGTTTTTGGAACTTACTTTGTTTACTTTAGAAGCTCCGTTTGTCGAGTTGTTGCTCTCTGGGACTGGTAGTGTAAAGTCTTTTATAGAGGCCGTGAGAGTTTGAAAGCAATACTCAAGGAGACGTGGAGGGGAGGAGGCGATGAAGGAGGAGGGGAAAGCGGAGAATTTAAGATAAAAGAGTGTCGAGCCGCTTTATTTTGTTTCACACAGCGCCTTTGTATTCCAGCCTGTATCCGAATTTGGGGGAAGGGAAACTATTTTTTAGCCGGCTTCATTTATATATATATATATATATATATATATATGTATAGGAGGCTGACTAAAAGCCAAGGGAGCGTGAACTGTGGGGAACACTCGCAACTGCCAAAGTATTCCGAAGGAGGAGTGGTAGAGCCTTTTTCCTATAGAGCAATGCTGACAGTAAGTCACACATGATTGCTTAGAGTCAGCGCCTGTTCGGGCCGCGATTGCAATGGGTACTTTGGGAAAGGGTGCGATATTGTCCATTGCCACAGAGGTAAATACTGTGCTGACCAGTAGGACATTGCGGGATGACACGTGAATTTTTTATGTTTGATTTCACTATTTGAATCACTATTTTAGGTGGTTTTTGGAGCGTATTATTAGGTTAAAGTGTTGTGAGACACACTAGTTGTGGAGTGTAATAGCCACAAAAGTACGCACAAATACGCACACAGTGGCTTGCTTAAATACACACATACACAGTGGCTAGCTCATATACACACACACTGTGGCTAGCTCATATACATACACACACAGTGGCTAGCTCATATATACACACACACACACACACACACACACACACACACATTTGCTTGCTCATACACAGACACAGTGGCTAGCTCACACACACCATTACACACACAGTGGCTATAGCTAACATACACATACTTATGCACCGTCACAAACGCACACACACATTTACACATTGACAAGCGCGCGCACAAACACACAAACTTAAATGCACAGACACACACACAAAGTAAAACATACAACACACGCAAATAAGTAAATACAGTAGCAAACACGTGGACATATTAACACATATCAGCATCAGCACACACATATAGTAGCACACATGCAGTCAACAACATTCGGATATACAGTAGTAACCTACATTAGCATGTAGTTAGAACCACATCCACATAGGAACACACACACACACAGTCAGGCCCTAGTACACATAAAGACAAGTTTCTCATTCCCAACCTCTAGCCTCGACCACACACATGACTAGTTACCGACTCCGACAGCCTCACACATAATACCACACAGTGTGACTGGAGTGTACAAGGAAGAGTGTGGACGAGAACCAATTGACTTGCAATCAGTTTCATTTCCACACGCACGCCATCGCCGCTCAAAGCCGCCCCCCTCACTCCCTTTCTGCCTCTATTTCTCCCTCCCTGGCTTTCTTTCTTTGGTGCGGGAAAAAAGATGGAAGGAGTCATCAAGATCGGAACTTGGGTCAGAGATTACTTACTTTCCGCCAATAACAATGCGGCTCTAACTTACGATCCAATCTGAAGGAAACTTGGGGATTATGTGTCCGAAGGGAAGGCAATATTTTCCCGACTTTTTCCACGTGGTCTTTCACTTCCCGTCCTCGGCCCGGCGATATTCTGGTGGAGCAGATTATTTTCCCTTAGAAAAACTTTGGTCATCCGGATTATTACTTGGAAAGAGAGAATATCATTCGCACGCTGATTATACGCTTCCCTTGCCCTCACAGAGCCGATCCTCCCCTTCAGTTCCGCACAACTTATTTCCCAGAAGAGTCACCCCACCTCCACCACCGGCACGGCCTGTCGAACGCGGGCGAGGGAAAATTTGAAGGGGGAAAATATTTTATTCCATATCTGTACTACTACTACTACCACTACTACATTCCTTTGAAAAGTCTCAAGTGCTTTCATTTGAATAAAATCCGCGCCACGGAGGAAACAATGATTTATTCCCCCAAAATATTTTCTCCTTTGACAGCCCACCTATTTATCAAAGTTACCTAACAAGGAAAACATAGTTCCGCATATCGCTTCCGCGCTCTACATTTATTTGACTTGAGAGAGCCGCTGTGAAGAAAAAAATCCGTTACATTCCGCAGTGGGAGGGCGGCGGGGCCGCCCTCCCTTCCTTGCTCCAGCAGACCATCCCTCCAGACTCGTCAGCAGACACATGCAGACACACACACACATACACACACACACACAAACATACACATATTCCCCTTAAGTATCGCATTTTTTCCGGGAAAATCCATCGTGTAGACACTGCCAAAGGCTCCGCACCATACCGGTCGTCGCCGTACCTATACTCCCATGGTCACGGGGTTGGCGGCTCTCGACGTCGTTATATCTGCTCCATCCACCAAGAGTCTAATGATGCAATGGGAGCGATCAAAGTGTACGGCGGGAGTATACACAGGCGGCCACTACGGCTCCTCCTGTGAGTGCCGTAGTGGAAGTGACTTCGTCAGCTAATGTTGTGTGAAAAAGTGGAGGACGACTATGTAGTACTGTTCTAAGTTTCCTACTACTACTGCTACTACTACTACTACCAGCAATAATGTTCAAATATGCCATGGACCAAGTTTCCCGCTCCGCCCAAGTAGAAGTACACACAGATGAGGGAGGCTGGAGTCCGTTGTAAGGCTGCTGCTGTTACAACTCTGAAAAAATCGATTTTCCCACCGGCTCCCTTTGTCTTTCCTCACACAAACAGCTCAGGAACTCCGCCTCCTCTCGTCCTTTTGAACATCCAGTTTTTAAACGTCCCTCAAAGAAAGTGTCCTTTGATTCAGAGAATTTCCCCAACATTTTTATTTCACAACAACAACAATTAGAATAAACTTTGAAAAATCAGAGCGACGAAAATAATCCGAGAAATACACACACACACACAAACATACTGAGGGAGACAGACTATTAAGATAATTTTTTGGCATTAAATAGACAGAGAGAGAGAGAGACAGGCATATAGCCTTTTTTAGTTCCCAAGGAGGGCCAATAGGAGCTTCTTATAGTCACCGGACGTTTCACTCTCGACGGCTTCAGCCAGAGACTTCTCATACAGCTTCTGATACTCCTCGGCAATGTTCCCCAAATCAATTTCCGAACGGAGAACGATGATGGTGATCAAGGCTTTATCATCCGTCCCCAGCCCCGCCATGGAGTCTTGCAATCGCTTCGCCCAGAATGCATCCTTGTTTTTGGCCACCCCAACTGAAAGGTTGATAAAACAAGGAGGAAATGTACAAAGGCTCCATTAGGCTCTCCTTCCAACTGGGAGACAGAAAGATGTGAGCGGAGCTGTGTACAGGGCTCGGTATAGCTACTACGGGGACACACAAGTAAGTTCAATCCCCCGCCACAACCACATGGTAACAACCCTTTTGAACTCCCCCCGCTGTTACGCATATACAATATATAGAGATAAACGGTGGGCACACATAACTCCTGTACAGTTGTACTGACGGGAATCAGACCACCGACTCGATTTCCAGTGAAACTCTCAGAGAGAGAGAGAGAGTCAGGTTGGAACTGTTGGAAGTGACGGGCTTTGAAGTGTGTATCATCCCTCTGTGGCCTCCAAAGGTTGAGGACTTACGAATGGTTTTGGCAGCAGCGAGCAAGTCACCGCCCAGCTCGCTGGAGCAAACCTCCTCCAGCGTCTTTCCTGTCAATTCCTGGTAGGCATCGGAGACGGCCTGGAGCTGCGGATAGCCGTTCCTCACGAGAACTGCCGTGAACACGCTCTCGTCCGTCCCCAGTTTCAGTTCACCTGCGTTGAAGGGGATGGATTCCATATTAATAGACGGCAAGTGAGGTGCCTATTTTGTGTATGAGGACTCTCATCCCAACTCCTCGTCATTACACGCTGACTGACGAGAGAGACAATAATGGAGTTGGGCGGGAGGAGCATGCGGGACAAATTATGTGCATTTATGAATGGAAATTAATATGGGATATGACAGTGTTTTGCATGGGATGAGGTTGCTCACCAGCTTCTTGGAGAGCGAGAGCATCATCCTTGGCTCGCTGGGGATCCACAGGATCATCCTCATGACGAGCCGCCTGCGCCACGGCAATCATGAGCTTCTTAAAGTCCCCACTCAGCTCCTTCTCCAACAACTCTTCCAAGTCATCATCGTACACTGCGGAAGGATCATTTCATGTAGATGATGTCAACTGATGATGAGTTCGATATGGAGGTGGACATTTGATTGCTTACTGGCTTTGTAGGCCTCGGAAATCTGTTTGATTTGACAGTTGTTGGCGGTGCAGAGAACGTCAATCATGGCGGACTCGTCCGTACCGAGCCCTTTGCCGGCCTTCTTCAGTGTCTTGGCACAGACCTGTGGCCAGGGGAGCATGAGAGCGAGGACGAGCCGCTCAAAATTCCCGCCCAACTCATCCTTCAAGTCTTCCGTGAGGTCTCGGCCAAAGAGATTCTTGTAGGCCTCCTCAATCTTCACTCGCTGGTTTGCACTCCGCTTGGAAATGATGTTGATTATCTCGGCATTGTCGCAACCCCAGCCCTTCATTGCCTTCCGCAGAGCCGTTGCATCAGCCTCAGCATCGAAAACATCTGCAGGGAAGACCGTCGGCTTGTTCTGCAATGAGTGGGAATTTGATCCATTCAATTTTTAAAATTTAACCACAAATCTCCATTCACACAAGCCTTCAAAATATTCATTAGAACATATTCGAAAAAAATTGAATCAATCCCACAAAATTACACCACAATTTCCGGGGTTCCCCTCTGAAATTTTATCAGCCGAAATCAGCGGATTGCTATCAGTACAAATCAGTATACTATCAAAGGAAGTAAGCACAACGTTATCAGTGGAAACCGGTGCACTATCAGCAGGGAAGTAATCGTTATTTTATCAGTGGAAATCAGTACACTATCCGTGGAAATATGCACAATGTTATCAGTGACAATCAGAACGATTTCTAGGACGAGCCTTTGAATTGAACTTTGGCGCCACTTTCAAACAACTGTCATTCCCTGTCGGATACATGACAGTGGCCTTCCACAGAGCTGAATGTTGCAAATGTTCCCAATTTAAATCCGGCATGGGAAAGCTGTCGAGCTTCGCTCCTGCGGTTCCAAGGTCAGCAGTTCCCGGGATGAAATTACTGAATTCCCCGCACAAATCCTCTCACAAACCTAATGAAAATCAAAGCCGTACTTACCCGGTCACAGAGGGGACATTTGCAGCCTTTGAGCGGGACGAAAACCATGGTGAATAATTATACTTGCGTGGATTATTGACGACGACGACGACACTGGCTTCAAGTGAGCGGAATGGAGAGAACACACCCAAAAAGTGCAGATGGGAGAGAATTGTGAATCTGCGCTTCACTGACACACGGACGGAGGGAAGACTGAACGGAGAAGATATGGAGGACGTGGAAACGGAGTGAGTCTCACTCAGGGTCGGTCAGAGGAGGCGATGCTATGGCGAGATACTTACAACTACAGTCTGCAGTATGCAACCACTATGATAGAGATGGCTCCTCACCGCCGCTTTATATGTTTCTCTTCTTCTTCGCCTTCGGATATGATTCACGCAGAAAAAGAGCAAAGTAGGCAGGAAGCTATATACAGTGGGTGTTGTACATGCAGACAAGCTCACGTGCTCACATGTACATACACTCATTATGCCTTGCCACTGCCAGTCAAATCCATACTGCCTGCAATGCAGCTTGCCACAACGTGACGTTTACATCTCCATGTTGACGATGAGTCAGTGCAGGTTTCACAGAGTGTTATCCTATACGGAAATCTCCAATCTATTGCTCCCGCCTATGTAACACGGCCAAGGTGCACAATAGTACGTGCAACCTGCATACCTGGTGGCACATACCACATTATTTGCTCCGTTCAATCTCATTTTGCCTACCATCCCCATAGCGTGCCACGAACCAGATTTCGCACCAATAGTGGCACGGAAAATTCCATGCACTTCCCGATGCATTAACGATGTTGGCATAATGACACTGGAAGACTCACGCCTCTCTGTTACAACTACCGGAATCCGTTCCGCGAATTCCGTGAGCCACACGAATAGGATCATGCAATACGGGTGGACTCAACGCTGAGCCATTAGGTAATCCTTGACACAAACCGGAGGCAAGCATTCATGTATTCATTGACCCCGCCAGTATCGTCATGAGGATCACCTCGTATATTCAACGCCTCTTAATCTCAACAGTCATTAATGTAATATCCCGCACGGCTCTCTTATTGAGTCATTCTGAAAGAATAATGAGATGTACTCGTAAAACATTGAAAATCATTGAAAGATTTATGGGATTTACTAATCAAACTTTAAATATCATTGAAACATTTACGGGATTTACTAATCAAGCTTTATCATTGAAGCTTTATCATTATTATCATTGAAATATTTACGGTATTTACTAATCAACTAATCAAACATTAAATATCATTGAGAGATTTACGAGATTTACTAATAAAGCATTTTAATTTTATTTATGTTAGCCCAACAAGTTCATTGAAACATTAACGACACAGGTCATTGAAGGATTCATCACAGGTGCTCATACCTCCGGGCAAATTCGCCTAAATGCAGAGTGTTCAATGAATAATAGCCTCCATTTCCTGTGCTAAAAATTCAACGGGAGTGACTCAGGCCTGCGCAATAATGAGCAGAACCAGAGCAAATCCAGTTGAGTTCTTGGGAATTTATCTTAAATAGCAAAATGGTGATAAGATGCCATGATAATCCGCCGGCTTTTTAGGAATAAAACCACTTTTTTCCTAGGTATTTACAGCGGGCGTAAATGACAGCTTTAAATCCACTCAGAGTTCAACAGAGTTGACATTAGGTGCATGTAGCATCTTATTGCAGAGGTGAATGAGAATGGAGTGATGGAGTTGACAGTTCAGGTCACCTGCTACAGTGATCGTTCGCTCGAATGCAATGATATTACCCTTTGACTCCACCTTTTGACTTTACATTGTTAAAACTCTGGAAGAAGGCATCAGAGCAATTTATGTATGATCATCCTTTTGATTTTTGTATTGACATGTATAGCTAAAATACCCCTAGAAATAGATTTTTTCCTTCTAAATTTGCGTCAAAATTGATTGACGTCTCACATCAAAATCTTTGAATTTTTCATACAGTCGTTTTCTTATTCTAATACTACTAAATCTACAAAACCTAACAAGCCTAACAAAACCTACTTGCAGTTACATCATTCCTGACTACGTAATCCTGAATGATTTTGTTTTTATTAACTCAACCGTCGAGGAAACCATTCCATTCCACTCGCTGCCTACTTGCTTTTGTGAACTGATTTCACAGGACAGGAAACGTGTGTGTGTGTGTCACCTTCATGACGTCACCCTTACTCACTATTATTTCTGTCAACAATAGCTGCTGACCATAACTGCCCCTTTGGCAATATTGGATCAATCAGTGCAAGGGATTTATTACATTTGGGTTTACCCAATGACAACGTCGTCACTCCTCCGGTCCACAATGACATATTTTCCTCTTCCACGGTTAACCAAAGCCACATTGACTTGCGGGCGGGAGTGTGCCACGAGTATGTTCTCCAGTAATCCATGTAGAACACGTGTATGTACACAAAGGCCACGTCCTCCTGCCTATGCATGTCCCACCGCAACATGAGCGCCACAACTGCGATGTCCTCCATGAACGTTTCCAACGGCACCAGAGTCTCTCTCTCTATCATCCTTATGTGCATAACATGGCCGCCCTAGTTTCACTCCAAGTATACTCTTGACTTCTCCGCGAATATTAGTTCCTCCAGCTCCAGCCCTATACTCAACAGCCCGCAGCAGCCGTGGTGGATGGAAAGGTTTTGAGTCTAATTTGCAAAATTTACCATGAGTAATGTGGGTATGGCGAGTGCCGGTGGGGAAATGGGGAACAACTGTTTCCGCTCTTGCCTCACTCTTTCGTAACTCCTCCCTTGTGGTTGCAAATAAAAACGTCTGCTCTGTCCAGTACAAAGTTGCCTATCACTACGTTAGGCCTATAGTTAGCTCGTAACTTGGTCAACGCTGAGATGTTTGCGTAGCCCGCCCTAGAACATTGTGGTTTCTCATTCGGCTGGAAATTCGGTCAGCTGTGAGCGTAGGATCGGTTATAACGAGCCTCTTTACCGCCGTCCAGAGGTTGCCATAACAAGAATTTTAGTTTACATATATGTACTCATAATAGGCTGTTATATAGCAGCAGTGCTGGGTAGGTAGGCTTATTGCACCTATTGCGGCAGTGTAGGATCATTACAATTAATGTTTAATTCTAAATAATATCCGACGCAGAAGTGCGGGCTCATCGTCCGTCGTCTTTGTAGTGGCGGCAGTAAAACTTGTGTAGGATGTCATGGGAGCGGGGCTAATGCGGGTAGCTGTGTGCGGAGATGCGAGGGGGCAGAGGAGGATCAAAACAGACTCCTCCCGGTCCTAATGCAAAATAAAAACAAATGTCCCTAATCAAAAGCTGTGTATGTGAGAGAGGGTCGGGGAATATCCCATCCTTCTCTTCTCCTCCTTTCAATGGACTCGGCTCTTCTGAAGAGGGAGCTCCAAGTTTTCCCTCTTTTGTCTTGGCGGGAAATGAGGGGAACAAATCTTCATTTCCCGTCGCCGTACGTACACACCACCACCACCACTGCCGCCGCCGCTACCACCGCCACCCACCCGCTCCTCATCTCGAGGTCAGTGGAGCTGAGATCTTTTGCACGTGTGGAAAACTTTTTCCGACACGGGATATAGATAAGACTGGGCGGACTATTGTATCCATGTTCTGTGTGCCAACTTAAGGATGCGCCGTGGGACACAGAGTGTGGGAGACAGATTGAGCCTCCTTTTTTACAAAGTTCACCATGGGATGCGAGCGTGCGTGTGTGCGTGTGTGTGTGTGTGTGTCTGTGTGTGTGTGTGTGTGTGTGTGTGTGTGGGTATTTGTGTGTGAATATGTTTGTGTGAGAGCTGGTGAGGTAAGGAACATATTTCCTTCCAGAGGACCTTCCCTGGCCAATTTCCACTCTATCCACACAGTCTCCTCCTGTTTCCCTCGCTCTCCTGCCCCAACTTTTTTTCTCCACGGCGGGAGGGAGGCGGATGCTCAATTTAATCTCGTTGAACAGGAGCTGAGTTGGAAACTCGGGAGAGCGGGGTGGGGGTTTGCGGGTAGGAGACACAATATTTATAGTTTCTTCCGGCTGGATGAGCCGGGGAAAGTGCGTGTAGGACATGCTGTACACATGGCGTGGCGAGGAGTTCGCATTATGGTGCGGTGCATGACAAACTTTTCATCTACTTTCTCTCACGCACACAAACCCAATGACACACACAGACACACAAACACACACACACACACACACACACACGCGCAAGCACACACAAGCACACA
>WJFA01000900.1:0-27477 GCA_009870155.1 Pseudobourletiella spinata | reverse complement strand
TAATTCTCCTGTCCTCATCAACCTTAATTTCACTACTTGGCCATCCACTCCCCGTCCGCACTTTCTCCACTTTCTCCAAGTACAATTTCCCTTAACCTGGAGTGTTTGTCTTTGGGACGACAGTGGTGTGTAACCTAACCCTCGTGTATCATCCCGTATGCGGTACATTCTGAAGCGAAGGGTTTACCCAGAGGCCTTAAGGGTCTGAAAATATGTGGCCATTCTCGCGACAACCTGAGAAGCATGAGGGGGGTTTACAAAATTTCCCATCAAAGTATCTCAGGGGGAAGGTCCCTGAGGGGTGTCAACATGGAATATTAAGGGGTTAGGGGTCAACATTAGCTTTCCCAGGACGTCCTATAAGGGAGCAGGGATCATCAGGGGGGAGGTCAATAATGGGATCATGAAGGGGAGGGGGGGGGAGAATTTCGGAAATTTAGGTGAAAGTAGCTCTTCATTCCTTCCAAATTGGGGGTCATAAGGGGAAAAGATGGATGAAGGTAGCTTTTCATTGCTTTCTCCCCCATTTCTCCACTGTAGGCAGCCGGAAAGAGGGACCTGATAAATCCACAAGAGTTATTCCCCTGTCCATGAGTCTGGAAATTTACGACTTTGACAATAAAGGACCGCTTCAACGGGAGACGTGTGCACGGGACATTGGGGAGAAAGGCATGTTTGTTGTAATGAGTAACTGGAGTGACTCCGAAACTCATAAACTCTTTCCCTCGCTCTCTTTCTCTCTCCCATTCGAAGCATACATAAGGAAGGGGAGGTTAGGGAGGATTGTGTATTTTCTTCCGGTTCGGAAAGTTACTCCTCGTAATCAGCTTCACCAGAGTTTAATGTATATGACGAAGGCCCGCGTGCTAATCAACTGGTGGGAGGCCGCAGTAGTGCATGTCATCCCACAGCGACAGGTTGTTCTCTCCCCCCCCCCTTCACACCGCCTCAAGGATCCCAATCAAGAGCCATCAATCCCACGACCGCCCGTGACTCCAGAAATTAGGAGTTCCCCGGTCTCACTTGAAGGAATGTCGGACAGGTGACATTAATACAGTCCTCCCATCCCCCTCCCTCCCTCCGATCCCTTCACCTCCTCACAGTCAGCTCCAGCATCTAATCAGACCCACTAAATAGCCCATTTTCCCCGCATTAGTAGGTCAAAGCACATCCAACAGTGGTTAGAGGAGGACGTTAGTGTGATTGAAGTTTATTGCCTCCTTGTTTGTTCTTGGAGGGGGGATTTGTGTGAGCGGCTCCCGTAGTTTAATCGCGATCCTTGTCGGGAGTAATGGATTCGCAACCAAATGGCTCCCCGTCCCCGCTACTTCCCACATCGAGTAATCGCACTCCTAGTCGTCCGCTGAAACACATTGAGTATCATCCCACTGATGAACATTACATTTGCTAAATTGTTCCTCAACCAGGAGTGAATGTGGTGTTTGTGTGGGTGCGTGCGTGTGCGTGTGTGTTTTATAACAGTTCCGGCCGCTGCACGGGCTTCGCAGACTATTAATTGCCACCGTTTTTCCCACCAACCACACATCCATTTGTCTCAGCCCGCCTGGCTCGCTACCTTGCTGGCATAGGAGTAATGTGGGGCCTCACTAATAACCCTCGTCCGGTCCAAAGTCATTCTCTTGAATTTTTGGAATGGAGGCCCATATTTTTCGCCACATTCGTCCCATCCCATGCATGACCTTAGGGTGGAAGGCACGGCTGCCCGCTTCGGAGACTCTAGCAAATTATTACTCCTCCCCACCCATCTCCTCTACCGGGATGGCCAGGCAGTAAGTATGATGGTATGCGGAGTGCGTGTGTGTGTGTGTGTGTGTGTGTGTGCAATTATATTCGTGTGTGTTTGTGTATTTGTGTGTGTTTACGTGAATCTGAATGGAATTTCCCCGCCCTCGGACTCAGTTGGGAGGGATGGGAGGGGCGGATGAAATGAACATAGGCAGCTTCTGACTATGAATACCGCGTGATCGTTAGGGGGGACCACAGCTGGTCTGCCTTGTGGCACTTAATCTGTAGTCCACGGATCAGGTGGTGCGGTTCTATCATACCCGCTCTTCTGGGTGCTTGCTGGTAATGGGCACGGGCCGGTGGCACACGTAATGGGCCGTTCCCTTCACGTTTCGCTCCTCCGGAGGACAGGAGATATGGCTCCTCTTAATTTGATCCCATTCCCCTGATTAGGATGGGTGGAGGAGGGGGTGGTGGGATACCGTTGAGGGGACGGGGGTGAGGTGGGTGAGGGGACGCCTCACTCTCGAGTGGAATGGAAACAACTTTAATTTCCACTGGTTAAAATTGGTTGAGCATTTTTGATGAGGTTGTAATCAGAAGATGTCCGCATGATTTGCAGCGCATTAAACTTCCATAAATTTGACTCTACTATCACGTAAATCAGGGAGCCGGGTCGGCGGGAATGCTGGGGTCCCTGCATGGAGAGCGGCGGCGGCGGCAGCGGCACATATGTGACCGGGAGGTGGAACGAATTCAAATCAGCTAAAGTCATCTATCAGCTCCGCGCTCCCCGCTCGCTTTCTCTCTTTCTCTCTCTCGCAGTCACATTCTCCCTCACTTTCTCCTCACAGTAGTGGAGGAGAAAAGGAAATATACACTACTACTACTGCTGGCTGCTGCTACTACAAACGTCCACGTAATGGGTCCAATCTGCTAGCCATTTCCAGGGGCAAGGGTACCACAGGAGGCTATTAGAGAATGAGAGGGGAAAAAATTACGGGAAAGTAATAGCAGGAGTTAAAGTCGTCGGAGCGAGAGATTATGTCGCATACATACTACATACAGATGCAGACACACACACACACATACACACACACACACACACACAAGTACACATACTGCGGTCAGCCTCCCTCACTTACTTTCGGCCCACATCCGGACCCACACGCACAGACTCCCGCGCCCCTGACAATAACTAATGAAGCTCTACCGAAACTCGATTTTTCTCGCCCACTAAGGACTTCAGTCCAAGTGCGTGGTCGGCAAGGACCACGCACCTTGTTCACATCTCATTCAACGAGCTTGGTGCGTGACGAGGGGGACAAGGCTTGGAGATTTCGAAGATCTGAGTGGGGACTGGAGGACTTTCTCCATCCCCAGTCCCAGGATCGCCGTGTAAGTATACTCCGCCATATTTCCCATATGGAAGTGCGTGCCTATGTATGTGTGCCTTTAAATGTTCCGAATTTAATATTTGTATAGTTTTTCGTATTTGATGGCGGATTTGTGTGCATTTATATCTGCGTTTGCGCGTGTGCCTGTTCCCCTGTGCACAAATCTGTGCGTATGCCTGTGTGTGGATGTTTATTTATTTGTGTGTGGATGTGGACATGTATTTATGTGCCTGTGTGTGTCAGTGCGTTTGGATGTACGTGGATGTGTATTTATGTGTGTATGCGCGCGCGCGTTTGGATGTATGTGGATGCGTATTTATATGTGTGTGTGTGCGTTTGGATGTGCATTTATATGTGTCTGTGTGTGTGTGTGTGTGTGTGTGTGTGGCCAGCTGAGAGTGATATGTTCCGAGAATATGTGATTACGGGGTGATGCACGGTAGGAATTCTGTCTCATCCAAGTAACATGCTAAGCCCTACATACATTTTTTATGAAATGGAATACGTAGTGTGAGAAGGGTGCGGGCCAAGACGTTATTCACGTTGGAGCCCCCATGCAAAAGTAAATGGATATGTACATACTGAAACCCACACAGAAACACACTCACATAAAAACACATACGCACACACCGAGGATTTATCTGGACAGCTTAAGTCCAGATCCTGATGATCTCTCGCTCCACCCGGACCTTAAGATCAGGGACTCACGTAGGAAATTGCTCGACTCATATTATGTTTTCCCCATCATTGCTTTCACTCAAGGCCGGAGAAAGTTACTTTCTCCTCCGCTAACGGATCAATAGGATATCTTATGGGCCGTGAACCTCCTGGACCACAAATAGGTCACTCTCCTCACAAAGTTATGCAGGGGGCACGGGAAGACGAATGGGTTGTTGTGAGTGTAGTGGAACAAATACTTGTTCAGCCTTGGCATACACACTTTTATAACATAGAGAAAGCGGAGGGAGGACTAGTGGACCCCCCTTTGCACGTGCATGAATTTTTCTTGGGCTTCCGGTCCTTGTATGTCTGATTGAGTGTATGTCATTGCGTTTATGGGTTTCGGGGGTGGGGGAAGACATTGTATACAGTCTGGGCTCGAGTCATATATGCATTATATGTGTCTCCATGCAGTGCATGAATGCATGCCAAAGTCCCCACGTGTCACCATTTGTGCGTGAGCCTGACGGGACGTGTGCACATGTGGAGCCCTTTTGTGTGAAACCATAGCCCCCTCCTCCTCTCCTTTGGCTATGAAAAAGTGGGAAATGTCTGGCGATAAGTTAGAGAATAAATAAAAGGAAATCACTGACCAAAAGATCACTTTTTTGACAGAATGAATCTGTAACAAATAGCCGAATTTTCTTTCCCCCTCACTTTCCCTTGCTTTCTCTCTCTCTCTCTCTCTTGGTCTTTCACAAGATGTCCTCTCTTCAGGGATTTCAAAGGGTTGTGTGGGATGTAGGTAAAAGGGTCTTCTTCCGAGTGAAAGTTTGAATCCTCCGTCATCCTGACTTCCTTTAGCTCCATAAGATAAATTGGTATGATGATCATGATGGGGTAGGAAATACAGGATTTCATACATATGTACATGTATATGCATGTATTTTTATACATAAAAAAGAAGAGGAAGCAAAGGGTTCGAGTGAGGGCAGGGGTAACTCATCGTCTTCATCCTATATTTGTCTTGTAAACGGGGAGGAGGATAGGTAATGGCAGTTCAAGAGCGACGACGACGACGACGACGAGGAGGAGGAGGACGAGGAGGAGGAGTGGGGGAAGGCAAGACAGGAAATTCAGCTTTGGAAAAGTTGACTTTTCCTCCCATGTCTTCTCCCTTCTCCGATTTCTCTCTCACACTGACTTTCTCCATTCCTCAGCCATGGCCTCTGGAAATGGAGAGGAATGTATGGTGAAGATGGAGAAGCCAGTGAACCGTTCAATCGTTGTCACTGCCATGACTCGGAGCAGTTTTAAGAGTTAGTTGTATAGCAACTATATCACTCACCTCTCACTCCCTACTACACGGCGGATCGGCGCCCGTGCTCACACGTGTATCCAGCCGTAGCCATACTAGCTTCCGCCTCATGACAACGATTACTACGTCGTCGTCGACGACGACGACGACAACGCACCCAGGGTCTTTTATTAAAACCTCACTACAACATTCCTTCTGTCTCACTTCCTCCTGTCATTGACAATTGATTGGCTAACATGATAGGACGCTGATGGGAGGGAGCGGTGAAAGTTGGAGATGAACGGGTGAAAGTCTTACGGTTCTCCTAGTTCAGAGCTATCCTATTTGTTGGTAGGCTGCAAACGCTCACACACACAACACAACGCAAGCATCCACGCGCGCGCATTTGCTCTTGTGAATACATACGCATGCGCTTACGCGTAGAAATACGCGCGCACACAAACACACGGTTAAATCCTAGCATACGATCACAGGTTTAAGTACATATACACACGTATTAAAATATACGGACAAGCTTATAAAAACACACACGCATAAAATACACGCACAAGCACAGAAAAACATACGTGTAAATACACATGAGCACTGTCACACGTGTAAATACACACGCACGCCGTTACACGTATAAATACGCACGCATACATGTCCATATATGTACACGCATGCATACCTATGAAAGTATGAACACATGCAAATCTACGTTTGCTCTTACACACCGGTTCATGCACGTCATCACCTACTTACGGTCCCACTCTATTATTATCCGCACTGCATCTTAATCCCAGACACCATCTCTCACCACATTTCATAATCATTATTACTAGCACTATCATCATCATCATCATCATCGACATCCTCACATCCAGGACTTTCACCATAGTACCCCCCGCCTCTAGCATTTCACACCTTTATTCTCTTTTCCGTGGGAAATAACGAGATTTGAAGGTCAGGAGAGTCGTCACCATCTTGGGAAATGGGTGTCATTACCGTGAGTCACTACTATGATCACTCCCTCACACCCCTTCGCACTCTGCTTGAGGCACACACTCGGTCCTTCAAAACACTGCACTATGTTCCGTGGGGCTTTTTTGACTACAAGGCCAGATGAAAACCATGTCTCCAGCCCATCCCTTCACCATTTGATCCCTAAAAACTCTTTGAATCCGAACCGACCCACTTCATCCCCCCTCCGACTCCCCGCCGCCTTTGAAAAACTCTGTGATCCATGCTCCGTTTGAATTCCTCTGTGCGGAAGATGGGGAACGTTGGGGAAAAGTCATCCAACCATCCATCCACCCATCCATCGAGCTCGTTCGGCTCCACAGAATAGCCTAGCTACTAGTAGGAAAAATCACTCAACTCGAGAGGGAGTGAGTGGGGCGGGGAGGATATTGAAAAGAGGCGAGGTCGTACGGTAACTCAAATGCCTCTTACTTTGGACAAGCTGTAATTTCCTGGTAATTAACCCCCTCCCGCCCGGCTCTCACCACCACTCGGGAATGGGTCATGACAAGTACCGGGGGACGCGGGGTCTTTCATAATGCATGTTTATTACTTTTGAATGGACAAGGTCGAGCCCAGCCTTTCCACTCCCGAGCGAGTGGGACGATGAGTTGGCTGTTGTGCATCGTCGTGAGTAATTATTATTCCCCCGTCACGCTATACCCCGCTGCGGTGCTTCGTGATGGAGTAGATGGAAAACTGAGGCGGCGGATGGAGCAGCAGGGCCTGACAGCTTTTAATTTTTCCCAGACTTCACTCTTTGGCCCCATGACGGATGGGCGGTAAGTTTCAAGTTTATGGGAGCCCTCGGCTGTGCTCAAAGCCCATTATACAGTCTAACTCCTCCTGGTCAGTGGTGGATGGAGGAGAGATGGATCTTTGCATCTTGTCTATATGTGCGTTTATATACATATGTGTGTGTGTGTGTGTGTAGGTGTATGGGTGTGCGTGCCTTGCTTCCAATATGGCCGAAATCAGTGGGGCTCTCCCGGGGTATGTGGTTCAGTGTACTCAAATATTTATTTAATAAAATCAGGACGGGATACACTGTAAGAATAAGTGGGTCTGTGCCTACCCGTCTTTCGACGCACCATTATATCAGCTTACATTTGTGTAGGTGTGTGTGTGTGTCTGTATGTGCCGAAGTGCATTTGCCTCTGTGTCTATACGTGCATGTCCCTGACTGCCTGTCTGTCTGGGATGAATTGGGTGGGATGGGAATGACGGACGGAGGCGATAAAGTATTGAGATTTCGTATATGCGCACTCAAAGGGACTCCTCTTAGCTCACGCAGTCTCGCCCACATCCGCGTCTCACAGCCAAAAAAGAGCTTCAAACTAGCTCATTGTTGAATTAATAGGATACTTTATGGGGGATCGATAGTGTCATGACAGAGTCCACACACGCGCACACACACACACACACACACACACACATACAAACACACACATTTACACGCTCGGATGAAGTTTACCTGACGGAGGAGTCGTAGGCGTAGACTTTGCCTTTACTCATACACTTAAGGCTTAACCAACGTCCTTGTGGATTAGGCGCTCCAAATAACCAGCATATAGCCACCGCATCGTCAACGCACCGCGTGGGATGACGGCGGAAATGTTTGACTAACCGTCACTTACAAAAGGGGCTCTTTCTGGGAGGGGACTCGGTGGCTTTATCCAGCGTTCCCCCCCCCCACCCCCCGTCGGGGGTGGGGATCGGATGGAAGGAGATGTGCTCGTGGAATATTAGTAGTGAGCCCCAGGGAATTCTATGATGGGTTTGAGCGAGTACTGCATGCGTGTTTGTGTGTGTATGTGTGTGTGTGTGTGTGAATCCAAGGTCCTCAGAACTGGGGATCACGTACACGGACGGCGGTCTGTGCATCCATGCATAAGGCTTCGTTATAATGTAGGAGGAGGTGACGAACTATACAGTACAGCGTCCGGGCCAAACACGTCCGCTGGCCGTCACATTAGGGACGGAGCGGGGGTGGGGAGAACTCCTACCAAGGGGGAGTCCCCATATAGAGAACTAGTTTGGAATGGCGGCTATCCTCAGTTTTCCAAGTCCGAGCAATCCATCATCGGCATTTGGCGGGAGAAAGGGGGGAGGGTGAGTGAGTGAGGGGGCAACGGCCTTCTGATCCCGTCAAAGTTTTGTCCGTTTTAATCTGTCGCGGCTGTTGAAGTTGGAGCCAGCGTAGATTGGCGGGAGTAGTTGGAGTCGTGACAAGAGGGGGAACTGGAATGTAATCCCAGAGCGGACTCCACCCGTATCAGCTGAAGAGGTGGAGAGGAGGACTTGAAGGATCACTTATTTGACTAAGCATTACCCCGGAGCGCTTAGGCTGTCACTCATTTGTTTATTGTCCCGTCGCATGTTACATAATTCATGTGAGCGTGCATATTTCTCTGTGTTTGCTTCGAGAATGCCTTTGAATGGAACTGGTTGGGTTCTGACTGGATGTAAAGGATGGAGTGAGTGGGCGAGCGAGCGAGCGAGTGAGTGAGCGAGTGAGTGAGTGAATGAGCGAGTGAGTGAGTGAATGAGTGAGTGAGTGGAGGATTTGTAGTGGGCGTTCCGGTCGGTGATCCTCCGGATGTGTACAACTTGATTTGGAACTGTCACAAGTCTCTGGATGGCATTTCGGTTATCTTTTGTGAGATTCTCCGACGGAGGAACATGGGTGTGGGCACATGTGTAAACGTTCAACTACTTTGAAGTTGTCAGTATCTTGCAGGCATACGTACGAGGAAATCCGTTGTGGTCGTTGTTTTCTCTCGTCCTTTTTTTGATATTTAATTTTTCAAATAATTTCCCCTGAGGATTCCCATTTGATTTGACCCTGTGGTAAGTATTAAAATGGGACCCTCGGGGGTATCTCAAACCCGCTCCACTTTCCATCCTGACCTATTTTTTGCTATTTCTCCCCTCAAATTTTCATCCACTCTCCACCTCGTCTAACTGCGTGGAAATGTTGGCAAGGGGCACGAAGTGGAGTTGGACTGATGATGATGATGAAAACCGGGGAAAGTCAGTACCCGGGTCGGCCTGCCAATTTCCAAAATAATAATAATAATAATACAAATATTTGGCAGGACATTTAACCAAATATGGCAGCCCTGCTATGAGCCCCGTACATTGGGATTGGAAGTACATGCTCACTCAATGTGATACCATGAGGGAAGTACGACGGAGTGAACTGCTCTGAATTGCGGGCCGGAGCATCGATTTCAATTAATTATTCCACACTCCGCGTCCCACGGATGTGGGAGGGAAATTTTCCTGTCCTTATTTCATTTATGGAGTATTATGTACGTTAAGTTCTCCTTGGCGGCTTTTTTGAATTCAAATGAAAACTTTAGATCCCCTCATGGAATTCTAATGTGATCCCCCCACCCTCCCCTTCACCAGCTCTCACTTCCTTCTGCCACACCAAGTATGGCCTTTGATACATTTGCATCCCAAATATATGATCCGGGCTTACAACACAGACTCGAAGACACTGACACACACTCACACATACAAACACGAAGACACTGACACACACTCACACATACAAACACGAAGACACTGACACACACTCACACACAAACACGAAGACACTGACACACACTCACACATACAAACACGAAGACACTGACACACACTCACACATACAAACACGAAGATACTGACATACTCACACATACAAACACGTTACAAACACGAAGACACTGACACACACACACAAACACGAAGACACTGACACACACTCACACATACAAACACGAAGACACTGACACACACTCACACATACAAACACGAAGACACTGACACACACTCACACACACACACAAACACGAAGACACTGACACATACACACACACACGAAAGCACAGACACTGACATGCCCACACGTAAACACATCATGATAGGACACAAATCCCTATTCCTCACTCCATCGGAGACAAGGGTGCACGTACAAAGACACACGCTTTCATTAAAATCCCATAGCTCCTGCCTCAGACGCAACCTTAATCGTGGCCTGACTTTGAAGCCATATTTTGTGGACAAGTAAATTGAAATTGGCATCCACAGACTAATGGATCTCCAATCAAACTGTGTCGGGCTCCGTGAGGAGGCCAACATAGTTTGATTGGTCTTCTCTAATGCCTCCGAAAAGAATCAATAATAGATTCCCTCGTGCGGAACTTTGTCGTCTTTCCCCGACCTCTAAAGGGCCCATCAGAGAGCTCACTAATGCGTTAATATCCCTTAATTGTGTCCATCTAACCGCTTCAAATTCCCTTCCAAAGTTGCAGAGCCTCTGTGGTCATTTGGGTGTGTGTGTATATAACTCCAATGAGTGTGTCCGAATGCGGGGTTTCTGTGTGCCTATGTCGTATACAGATTTCGGTGTTTCTGTGTGCCCACGGTGTGTATGTGTACGTGCAAGGTGTTCATGTGTACGGATGTATGTGTGTGTGTGTGTGTGTGTGTGTGTGTGTGTGTGTGTATGCAAGGTTTATATGTGTGCTGTGCATTTACCTCCAAAGTATAGTGTGTTTAGAGTGTGTATACGTTTATTGTGTCCATGTGTACGTCCGTCCATGTGCGTGCATGTGATGTGCCCATCTGTATGTATGTGTAATGTGCCCATATGTATGCCCATTGTGTCAATGGGTGTAGACAGAAGTTGAGGATGCATGTGTCCGGGGATGGTCATCGAACGGTAGTTTCGTGACTCTTTCACCTTCCATTTAACACGTTGCTGGGATGAAGAAGTTGGTGGACTGTGAAAAACCCACGGTCACCCCACCAGCTGCCTCCATAAAGACGTGGACGATGAGGTAAAAGAGGGAGGATGATTATGATGACGAGGACGAGAACGACACAAAGTCGAGGGGAAAGAAGACGGAGAGGAAGAATCAGGCGATGACAATGTAGCTCACTGCCCCCACGCCTCATGGGACATCAAGTGGGTTCTACCATTGCTTTTGTCTGTGTGTGAATGTGTGTGTGTGTGTGCGTTTGTGCGTCTATGCGGTAAAAGTATCTACTTCTCGGTCAGAACTCCTCCGCGCACTGCGTATCATCTGCTGGGTGAGTGCTCGCTCGCCTTCATGGAGCGCACTCCTCCAACTCGACTCGTCAGTAATATGAAGGGTGACGAGGGGAAGTGAATATTATCCCAGGAACCACTCTTCACCTCACTCCGCCCTTTTTACCACCTTCACTCTCAGCCAGTCCGACTTTCTCCCAGTATCACTCCATGCGATCCTCCTCCTCCTCCTCCTCATCCTCATCCTCGTGGGAAATGTTAGAAAGAATAAAAACTTATGGGGATAAAGTTGGGATGACATTGGAAACTCATCTATAATAATAACGAAGATTGATTCCCGGGGTTCATGACCCACTGCCTCGAGTCAAAACCCCTTCCGCTATGATACAAGCCTATTAAACTTCTACTAACTACCAATGCCGCACATTCCTTCGTTCAGCACACAAACGCACGCACGCACGCACGCACACACACACACAAACACAAACACATACATACACACACACACACACAAACACATACACACAGACACACACACACACACACGCAGGACCACATGTATGTACATAGGCATAGATTACACAAACCTACACGTTCGCAAAGACAAACATTAAGACCCGAGACACACACACACACAAACACACACACACACACAAATACACGTACAAAGGCACCTACCCCGAAAAGTACGTACACATGTGGGCATGCATACACATTCTCCCAAAAACTATTCTTCCCCAAGAAGATAAGTGGAAAAANACACATGTGGGCATGCATACACATTCTCCCAAAAACTATTCTTCCCCAAGAAGATAAGTGGAAAAAGAAGCAGACGGAGTTGGCGGAAGGACATGAGCTCGGGAAAAGGTAAATTACATCAAGTCAATTTTCATCTTGTAAGTCATTCCGTATTCAGATGGGGGACCAATGGGGAGCGCGGAAGGAAATTCAATTCCATTCTCTTCTTGAACCATTCTCACTGCACCCCTCCCGCACCGCCCCGTCCTTTCGCCTGCCCCACCCCCGTCAGAGTAAAGCGGAAAAGGATGGGGGGACAGAGCGGGTGGTGGATGGAACGAGGGAGAACCATCCCGCCAGCCTAGTCGCCCGCCACCACCGACGCCGCCGCCCGCCCAGGCTCCGAACACGTAGCAGAGGACGACGGGGCTCAAAACGTGATGGATCATTTCAATTTCTCACAAATTCTCTCGCTGCTCGTCACCATATAGTTGGGATCCATCCGGACCCTGGTAACGCACATTAGGGCATTCAGGTCCGGGAATAGGGACCCAGGCGGGTCCTCCTCCTCCAAACTTGAATGAATGTGGAAAAGCTCCCTTTCCCGTACTTTTTGACCGTAATTCAATTATCAAAATCAATCCTATTTCCTCACTCTCTGCCCCTTCCACATGGGGACCCACGCAAGGAAGGGCAAATAGCCGGGCACATCCAAATAGGAATTCCGTCTTTAACTCTTCTCCTTCCATCCCCACGCCTCCGGGCTACACTGGACCAACAAAGCTGACCAGCCCCCGCCGCAGAGGTCGAGAGGATCCTCTACGCACAAAGAATCTGGAGACCATGGCCGGTCGTTTGTTTACGCTTTTACTCACTACTTGCACACACACACGCACACACACGCACACACTCTCTCGCTCGTATCCACTGAGTGAGTCCGAGTCAAGCAAACTTATGGCCCTCCGGTTCATTTGTTTTTGAGGAAATCCATGGGTTGACGGAAGGCGAGGACGTTGCCAAAAGCACGTCCGAAAGGTAAGCTCACCCTAATCACATTTTCAATGTCTGCCGGATGAGCCTGTGGGCAAGAGCGGCACACTATCGTAGCCCCTCATCCCACAGAGGTATTAATCAAGTCTACTGGACTTTCTCCCACTCCCACAGTCGCGGAATCCTCGTCGGCTGACCACAGGCTTTTCGGTTCAATTCGAGGACCAAGCTTCGGTGTGTGTGCGCGCGCGTGTGTGTGTGTGTGTGTGTGCATGCGTGTGTGGGTCCGTTTGTGTGTTTGTGGGTGTGTCTGTGTGTTCCCGTGGTGTTTATGTAATTTTGCTCGTATTTCTGTCCGTGTATTTCTGAGTGGATTTCTGAATGTAGCTCATCTGCATATATGTTCCCGTGTATTCCTGAGCGAATTTCTGCATTTATTCCCGCATGTGTTCTGAGCGTCTTCCTCCACGTATTTCTGCATGCACTTGCGGACGTGTTTCCCTGTATGACTGTAGTGCGTGTCCCGCTTTCCGCTATATATACGTGTACACGTACCTGTGCGCGGGTGGGCGCACGTACAGTTCCTCCACCATCCTGGATAGGGACAACCTGACGCGGGCGGGCCGCGTCGCCCGAAGCCTACAACTGGGCCAAACTTGGTGGGTTAATTGAGGACCCGGAGGATGACGAGGAGGGAGGAGGTGAATATGTTTACCGTCGTTCAGGAGGAGTCAAGTTTACATGGGGTCCGTGGAATGCATGCATGGCCACGGGGCTCCCGAGAGGAATTTTGAAGGGGAATTACTCGGGTTGAGCTCAGCTTGGGAGTTCAAAGATGGAATGGGGCCTTCCAGCGCACACACACACACACTCACTCTCTCTCTCTCTCTGTCCCCGTTATTTATTAATAGGAATATTAGACGCACCCCGTTAAGTGGACCCTGTTCCCAACGAGCCATGAGGGGGGAACTGGGGAGAGAATTTATTTATGCTTTCCTAATGGGACTAGGAGGATGCCGGTCCATCGTCTGACAAGCCCACACCGTCCTCGTGGGCACTCCCCACTCTGGTCATGCAGCATAGCATAGTGGGCCACCAGAAGGGTCCATAGCACGGTGGAATGTGGAGCTCGGCTGTGGGCCATTATTCTCCCCCCCACGACAGTCTCACCCCGCCCCTCTCCCTCTCTTTCGCTCTCATACTTCCCCTGTGGACCCGGATGAATTGCTAATTGTTCCACTTGTTGTCCTTCCACCCAGAATACACAGGGATATGGCCGAGGGAGTGGAGGGATGCATAACCCGGGACGAATATGGGCAATAACCTGGTTATTTGTAAATTTCCCCCGTTAAAGGGCGAGACAAGGCGGGAATAATGGTGGAGAGTAAGTGCGTATGAGTGTGTGTGTGTGTGTGTGTGTGTGTGTGTGTGTGGGAGCGGGAGGAGGAGGACAAATGTTCCGTGGCATCGCAGTAATGCTGAGGTTGAACCCGTTATTCCCATCACCATCCTCGCCTTGCCAAGACGACGAGGGAGTGAGAAATATTGGGCAGGGTGGCTTTTGTAACGAGCATCCGCAGACGGAAGTTATTCCCGGAACAATGGAACCGCACACGTCTCCTTCCCTCTCTCACTCTCTCTATCTCAGTTTCTCTCTTGCCCTATATTTACTCAGTTAAAGTCATAGTGCGTCTGTCTCTCTTGTGCTCTCGCTCTGGTCTTCGCCCTTCCCTTGACTTGCTTGACAATGCTAGAAGACATGGATGTGTACAGAGTCTGTGAGTGTCTGTGTGTGTTTTTCAGGGTGTGTGTGTGTGTGTGTGTGTGTGCATACTTGTGGGAGTGTGTGCTTCCGTGTATGTATGTTGAGTGACGCGTCACAATGCGTGCATGTCATATTATACGTCATATTGCACGTGCCACATGAGGGACCTTACGGTAATATAATGTTACATGATACAAGTGTACTGTTACGGTCGTTCTGTGTGCATACATTTGGGGAGTTCCAGTGACTTTGCTGAAACTTGCAGTTGGTGCGTGTGCGTTTATAATTATGCGCGTGCTGGGCGTTACCTCTGGTTATTGCGGGTGTAACGGGACGGTGATTACGTATGTAGACGGGGAAGTGCAACGTTATGTTCATTGAGTGTGCCTGAAACGTCGTAGTGTGTGTGTGTGTGTGTGTGTGTGTGTGAAGGGGGTTAGCGCAGACCCTCCCTGGCGCTATTTTTTGAATGTAGCGTAAGGACTCCACTTTTAATTAACATTGAGAACCCTTACGCTACGTCAAAAAAATCGTTCTCATTGTGCACGTGTACAGTTAGTGTGTGGAGTTAAACCAAGTGTGAATGTGTTTTTGCGTGTGTTTGTGTGTGTGTGTGTGTGTGTGTGTGAGTGTGGGAGTGCGTGTGTGTAGGTTAGTGTGTGAGTGTGAGTACATGTCTTGGTTGGTATGTGAATCCAAGGGAAGATTCATACAGGGCAGCAGAAGTAAATTGATGGGGAAACGTGCGGGAGAATTGGGTAGAGCCTGGCTTCCATGACACGGGATATAGGATAGGATGACTTTGGTTGGATGTTAAAGCAGTGCTAATGTAGTTAGAAGGCAGGTGGGTAGGATATTTAGATGAGATGAGGGACAAGTGTAATGAATCGCTGGAGCGTGAGCAGATTACAGGCTTTTCAATCCTGCCTTTCTCCCATACTCCGACGACCCACACTCTGACTATCCTATGGTTGGCCGTTGCCGCTGCCGCGGCTCCCACCATCCTCATTCCCCCGCCTTCCCTTCCCCTTTTAGACAGAGGATCAAGGGGGCGACTCATGTGCAAACCCTGGGCTCCCTTCCCCCTCTTCCACGTTCATCTCACAGTACATATCCATGATGAGATAGTGCACTGCGGCGTCTTACCGCTCTGTCCGTCTGTCTAATATCCCTCTTGTGGAAATCAGTTTTTTCTATTCATTCCCCATGCATTCATCGTCCCAAGAGGGCCATGGCGGCGAGGGTCCTACTCTGCCTTCAAAGGAACCACTGGCTTTCTCTCTCTCTCTCTCTCTCTCTCTCTCTCTCATCCTCCAGCCAGCCGCCATGGCCAGAGATTCCGCTCCCTGTCAAACCGGTGCGGGCGTTTCATCCTCAGATCCTACTCACAGTTCAGCTTTCCCTCTCCATATGCTACATGTATATGTAGCTCCGGTGGCCAGGAGGAGCAACTGGGAAATACAGGGACAGGGATACTCTGTGTTCCATCCAACCATCACTATGATGTAATAGGTATGTGTGTGTGTGTGTGCGTGTGTCTGCGTGCCTTCATGTTTGTACGTGTGCGTGTGCGTGTACGTGCCTTTGTGTCTGTACGTGTTTGTGAGTACGTACGTGTACGGGGCTGCGGCGGCTGCGGAAGTTTAAATTTCCACCGCCCCCGCCCCACTGTATTTTCTAAATATTTTCCACCAAGTCTCTCCACTCGCTTGACTCTCTCTCTCTCTCTCTCTCTCTCTCTCTCTCTCTCTTCGTGACGATGACGTGGCCAATATGAAAGTTTTCCTTGTTTGACTCACTTTCACCGCTCCCACTACCTATCAATAAGACCTTTACTTTCTCCGTTTAGCTTTCTCCACCCCACCCCCTCCAGAGGGAGGAGGAATCAATCTGTATTGGCAGTTCCCCCCGCTCCCCCCCCTCTCACTCCCTCCAACTATTTCCCCGCTGACATTTATATATTCGCCGGCTTGTCGGGAATGGCTTAGGGAAACCATAAGTTTCCTTCCAAAGAATTACGTACGGGGGACTGACGGAGGCATCGTCGGACGATACAGGGGCGCATCAATGTGTGTCACTTCAAAGTACGGGATGTTAAGCCTCCCCTCCTCCCCTCCCCTTCCGCCGCCCCGTTGTTGAGGAGCCCGGCCGGAGGGAGGGAGTGACATATGCCCTGTTGTTCCAGCCCCGTGCCTACGGGGTATTCCAACTAAAGACTTTGGGGAATCTTGATTTAGCTCGGAGCTCAGAGGTCCACGACAGAGATTTCTCCTACCCGCTGCCGCTGTACAACATAGATTGCCTTGTCAACAGCCCCTAATATACTATTCCCCTCGCAATGGTGGTGGTGGTGGTTCCCCCATATAATAGCGTGTGACTTCCAGGCCAGAGCATTTGGGGGGGGAGGGATGGCAGCAAGCCCACACGCATCCCCCCTCCTCATTCGCCTCGCTGAGTTGAGCTGAGAGGGAAATAAATTCAAAGCACATATGCAGGATACTTCGCCGGTCGTTTTGTGCTCTGAGACTCCGGAAATCATTACTCCACACAGTGAACTCTCAAGTCCCATAAATATGTCCGGGGGGCGGAGTGGTCAGTTTTTCTGGCTTCAAGGATCACGGAGGGATGTCTGCGGTGGCACATGTAGTATATTATATTTGTTTGTAATATACGATATGTATAATATACATACATAAATGTATGCAGAGGTCAACCACACGGGGTTCCGGTATGGGTCCTTCAAAGACTCATCCGAGGCCTCTGGAATACAATGAATGTGATAGGATCAAAGGGCTGCTGCTGGCTGGTTGCTACACGCCCATTCGGTGTAGACCTTTGGGGTCCTCAAAACTACATACGTCCAATTAGCGGAGGTCTCCTCAACATTGGGTAGCCAGAGTTCCTGGCGGGGGAACATGAAAAAAACTTTTGTGGTGACAGGGTAATTGCAGTAGCTCTTGATTGGGCTAGAGAGCTATTTTAGAGGTGGTACGCCTTAGGGTCAACATGAGAGAGCCTTGAGGGTAGTCATTTGAGTTTTCAAGGTGGAAGTTTTTACGGGTACGAGTACTTCTGCGGGGCTTCCAATTTTGCGAATTTGATGAGTGGGCGTGAGCAGGGGTGAGCACCGCTCTGTGTGCGTGGTTTTTTCGGCGGTGTGTGCGTGTAAGGCTGTGAGCCATGCTGTTGTCCGATTAAATCTTTGTGCGTCAGTGGATGTCGATGTGAAAGCATACTTGCGGTCTTTAGCGCCGCGGCGAAAGCAAATGACCAGAGAGTGGTTTCCGGATTGACGTTCCGCGCCCACCTTGCAAACACACACACACGCACACACACTCACAGTCATACACACACGCGCACACACACACACACAGTCATATACACACAATAATACACATGCGCATACGCATCCCATTCACACAATTACACACACTCGTAGATTTACAGACGACTTGAGGAGACTCAAGACCTGCAGAGTAGGAAAAGGCGACGACGGATGAGTTCTGAGCGCGGGAAAACGGGCTAATCACTCAGAGAAGCCTCAATTTTCATTCCCATTATTATTTTTCCGCTGGCTCACAGTCACAACCTATTCAACTCAAGTAATAGTAATAGCAGCAGAAATGTTCATAGCAGCAGTTGTAGCTGTGGCTGCAGTAGTAGCATTAGAAGTAGTGGGGGTCCATATATATATATATATATGGGTCAGCGGATGGCGGGATTTGAAAAGGTTGAAAATTAGGTTAGTTCCCACCACACCCCGCCCGTCACAGACCCTTCCCTACTTGTCCATGCATGGACTGGACTGCGGAGCCGAGGATTTCGGAGTCTACCGGCCCAATTAAATCCCGGACGAGGCTCAAGCTCATCTACTACTACAAGACGGATACTCATCCGCATAGTCGCTCTTTTGAACTCTGTCTCTGCTCATTCTACTTCCCTCTTTCTCTCTCTCTCCATCTCTCTCTCTCTCCTCCGCAATACAGTGGCTCTGTATAAATAGAGATTAATTACGGGATTCCCCTCGGAAACCACCCATGGAAGGAATGTCTTTATAAATTACCATTCCGACCCTCCCCCACTCCTCCGTCCCAACAAGAGGAGGCCTCACGGAGCTAATTTTTGTTCCAGAGGAAATTAGCTGGACGTGAATGGCATTTGGCGCACTTGGAACTACCATGCCCTCGCCCACCACCACCACCACCACCACCACCGTCCGCGCCCACCACACACCACACGGCTCTCAGCCGTCCGTTCCTTGGCCTATCGTAAACTTGACTTATTCAACGGCAGCCCACTACAGGCTCCTACCAAACACAGTAGTCAGTGCTCCTTGGATTTCAAGTGGAAACGGAGGCACTAACTAAAGGCAAGGAGCCGTGCCATCGTCCACCCCTAGAACACCGAGGTAAGGCATTCACGCCCGAATGTGACGTAGACAGAGCACGTGTCACTGACGTCCACTACCTCCCGGCTCCCATTAGTTCGCGAGAGTGGAGTAATGCCACCCCCGGGAAGTCGTTTGCATCCCAAACCCACTCATGTGCATATGCTCTCGGCCGAGAGTCCGGTGCAGCAGTGCAAATAAGCGACGCCTCATCTCAATCTCTCAGTCCGACTTTCACCAACCTTCCCTTCATTTGTGCATATTTGTCGGTATTTGCTGGCGTGCGTGTGTGTGTGTGTGCAAGTGTGTGTTTGCATGTGGTCCATGGAATGCTCCGCATTGCACTGCAGTGTTGCACTGCAGGGTCCAGCAGGCAGGCAGACAGGCAGGCAGGCAGGCCGGCCGGCAGGGTTACTGGTTATGAAAACGTTTCCGTTTCCTCCCCTACAGTGCACCCCTCCCCGCCACCATGGTTGCCCCTCCCCACTGCCGTTGTTATGCGCGGCATATTTCCACCCGTCCGTCAGATTGGAGAATACCAACTCATAAGGCTGCTGGAATGCGGGATTCTTCCTCTGCTCACTTGATGCAGTGAGGACTGGGCTATGGGGCTAAATCCTCGGGATACCATCGATCCTCTGAATTCCCACTGCCCGCATCTCCCACTCTATCTATCTGTCTGTCTTGTACATTCCTTTTAATGCGTCCACGTCCGCGGACTCTGAGGAAAATAATGGACTCATCCCGGAGTCATCAGGCTGAGCATCATGATGATGACGATGACGATGATGATGATGATGATGATGACGATGATGATCCTCTCGTTTTCATCTCGCTGCCATTAACATGATCATTATAATGGAAAGGAGGAGGGGGGGGGGTTCAAGGCGCTGGCAGCTCATAATCCGTGCTCCATTTCCAACTCCCCAATAATGATTCGATGGCCAGTACATGTACGACGTGTGGGATGGGACTGGGAGTGTGTCCCCACCCTGGGCCACTACGTACGAGTATGCATAATGTGTTGGGCCGGAGTGCGTGCTGGAATTACAGAGCCCAGTGGGGGTCCACTATCCTTAATGGACGGAAATTAAGAGCCCTGCTGACAGGAAGTGACTGCGTGTGAGCATTTAATTTCCCTCAAGCCACCCGCTCACGCACCCCAGTGCAGGGGGTTAGACCCACACCAGTGCCCTCGAAAAACAGACAGACAGGCGCACACACACACGCACACTCACACACACAAAATGCCCACACGCCCACGACTCACAACAACTACCATCATCCAGCATCAACGTCACACTTGGGCTTGACAGGGACCGCCCTCTACTTTCCCCTCTAATTTTCAACAATCATGCTTCCATTACCACGTCAAGTTCCGCTTGTCCGGATGATCCAAGTCCGCGTGGAAGTATGTGGGTAAACCCACATATACATACGTACATACATATATACAAGTGTACGATCGCGTACATATGCATTCATGTGTGCAGCACACGCTCACACATGACATGTCTAAATGTCTACCCGCGCGCACACGTACCCACATGCATATACGACCACGCAGGCGGACACACACACGCAGAGTCCCATAAATTTTCATGTACACCGAAGCATAGACACATACATGAGCACATGCTCAGACGCACATGCGCAGTGTAGGACAACATACGGATGCATTTGCGGGCACACAGATACGCCACACTACGGCAGACGACCGTCACATTTCCCCTCATTAATTCATCACACTGACTCTTTCAAGTGGATTTTTGGAATGGAAGAGAAGGTCGTTCCCAACTCCTAGCACGCTCACCGGTCCGGAGTTGAAGCGAATACAGCCGTCATGCCGGCAGATTGTTACGTTAGGGGTGGGGAAATGGGTCGCGGGCTCACGTTGTTTCTGTGGTTTGCTTATCAACGGGGAAAGTCGTGCAGGAGGAGGATTAATATATTTAAAGCAGCAGGGATGCGGAGAGTTAACTTGCACACTACATAAATACCCACATGCACACATAAACACACACACACACACGCATGCAAAGCAAAACATACAAGCTATAAATTTTTAAACGCGACTCCCAGCAATAGTTTAAGGAGTCATCCAGAGCCGCAGCAGTGAAGCGCAAGTTTTGATTCTGCCCTCTCTCTCTCTCTCTCTCTCTCTCTCTCTCTCTATAATTAATAAGTGTTGATCTTCCACGAGTGAAATGGCCAAGTTCTCTCGGCCAAAGTCAGGGCTTTTGTCCCTGTGGAGGGACATGTCGCGTGAGAAGAAGAAAATGCAATTTATGCGGACGACAACTTTTGAACAGCTTCTTTAATTTCCCAATTCCACTGATGACCCAAGATGCGGACAGGGAGACCACTTCCAGTTCTCCGGCTCCCAATCCTATATCTCCCATTACTACACATGCACACACACACGCACACACACACACACACACACACACACACACACACACATACTTCAGCTCCACCACCACCACTCCGCAGTAATCACCGTTGGGCACCGGAGACGCCCGCTCAAATAATAAGTCATCCTCCCCTGTCTTCATCCTCCGGCCCCTCCTCGGACCCGTTCGAGCCAACTTCTACAGTTGCAACCGCAGGACTCCTGCTTCCACCCGCACGCTGACGTAGTATGCTCATCCCTTTGTAATCATGGCTAGGGGCTGGTCGGGTAGGGGAGACCCTTAACGAGCACCCATTTGTTTGAGTCATGTTGAAAGGAGGGTGGGGAAATACGACGTGGTTCGCCCAGCGGAGGGATGATGCATTATTGACAAAGTGTGAATCGTCATATAGAGATAATAGGACCAACCAGCCAGATTATCACCACTGCTGCCTCCCGCACCGACTGCCACCATTGCGGCGTCTTTCTATCCCCCGGGAATCGTATAGAAGACTTTCTCCTACTATGACTTGTGCTACTACTACTACTGCTACTGCCACCACCACCATTACATCCACGACTACCGGCGCCCGCCTCCCTCTCATATCCTATACCACATGATCCTTCCTTCCACTTCATATTTACGCAGTAGTCACGGGATATTCCGGAAAAAGACACACTGGAGAGGGGTTAGCCTTTGCCGGCGACAGTTTAATTTCAGGAATACATTTCCGCCTAATCGTTATGAGCCTCCCCACCCGCCCGCTTGTCAGCCCCACTTTTACCCAACTACCCGATCCATGTGCGGGGATGGCGGCGATATGAGCGGCAATGTGGAACTATGCTGATATCTGAGTCGCTCATCCTTTGGAGAAAGCATACTTTTCCCCATACACTTTCACTACTCTGGATACATGCATACATACAGATGAATCTGAATCCTTGTTGGAGTCCCAACTGGAAACATTCATTCATAAAGCCTCATTACAGCTTGGAGCTTTCTCCACTTTCTCTCCCACTTACTTGCCCGTCTCCCGCCCGTCCGCATACCCGTCATGAGAAAATATCTTTCCGCCTCCCACCTTGAGAGTCCCACCGTCGTCGTCGTCGTCGTCGTTGTCCTCGTCCTTGGACCCACTTACTCCTCACACACAACGGATGCGGATGATGATGGAGAAAAGGAATTTCCCCACTAACGTCTCACCATGGATCCTACTACTCCACTTTCTTTGATTGTTATCACTACTCCCCCTCCAGCACTTTTCCCCCCGCACCACGGATCCTCCGCCTCCGCCGTTGTTACTTTACCCAACTTTTCTCCATTTTAGAATGACTCAAAAGTCTGGGATGACGGAGTGAAGTGCTGTGCGGAGGGGAAGGGGAGGCCTGTGGGACAGAGTGAGAAGTGGGTTTCATCACCATTCCCACATACTATTATCCCCCGTAATCCTTGCTCATTATTACGAGCACATTGTATATAGCAACTGCAACTGGAGCCCCACCGCTCGTCTCCGTACCTCGGCGTGTGCCTCTGATTTCCACGCCGTCATTTCTCACCGGTACGCTCCGCCACGGCGGCATATGGGAGGAATGGTGGGATATGAGGTCGTTTCCCCCAGCAGCTCAAATTCTCCATTGGGCTACAGCACAGGATGAGCGGAGGCGGGCTGGTCAAAAAAATTATTTTTTTTTTCAAATTCCAAACCCAAAGTTTTCCCCACCCCCATTCTACTTTCACTTTAGGCGCATTTCAACTTTCTCACGGAACCCCTTTGAGCCCTTCCCCATGCCAACGTCAGATGCTGTTCCAAATAACTTGACTCTCTCCACACATCACACGCTCAATCATCCCTACCCCATCCCTATGCCCACCCCCTGAGACTTTTCCTACACTCCCAATTAATTCACTGAATCCATTCTCACGGGAGGGAATGACTGACTCGCCGGGATGTGGCCTATATTGCTCCCACTCGGAAAAAAGTGAGTTTGACCGGTCCGTTATCGGAATCCTCACGATCCCCGCATACTGTCGCCCCGGATAGGAGATCCCTCTAGGTGGGGGATCCTTTGGATCCTAGGAGGGGACCACCACTTTTTTAACTTAATTAGTTTGTAGAGAGATTGAGTTTTCCCTCCCCCAAATAGTGATGGGATTTGAATGGGAAAGCCGTTGTGTGGGGGGACGGGGACGGGGACGGGAGGAGAAACGTTGTTGGATAGGAGATGGATGGGCTTATAGACGGACTGGAATAGCGAGCGGGAACGGGGGATGGGGAGGGCGCAGGCTATCGGGATAGAGAGTCAGGATGGTGGTAATAATGGGGTGGAGATTAAAGGAAGACGGAACAGTCCTAAATACTTGAGCCAAACAAATCTCTGTATTTTTCTGCTAAATCCTTTAATTTGCTTAAGTGGTTTCCCTCCGCCTGCTCCCATTCCTCTGTGTGTGTGTGTGTGTGAGGACTCCGATTCTCTAAAAATTAATAATATTAAGGCCTGGGAAGTCGGGAAATGGGAGACTGGAGCCGCCGGGAGGTTCATGCGGTGTGCACGCGGGTGTGTGGCGGAGCAGTGCGAATAAGTACTTGTGTGCACCATCCTGAGGATTCCAAGAAGTGAGAGTTTGTGTTCCTATGTGTGTGCTAATGTGTGTGTGTGTGCTAATGTGTTTGTGTGTGTGCTAATGTGTGTGTGTGTGCTAATGTGTTTGTGTGTGTGCTAATGTGTGTGTGTGTTGCTAATGTGTGTGAGCGCGTGAGCGTGTGCTTGTGACTCTGTGAGCGTGTCTATGTGTGTGAGCGCGTGTTTTTGGCCAAGTGTGTATATAATATGTGAGAAGTGGGGCTTTGAATGCATAGACAACAGACACTAGTTTTTTTCACATTGGGGAAGAAAATAAAAAAAAGGTTGCTCTTCCAGTGGAAAATGACTGGGAGCGGGAAGTAATAGGATTTTTCCCTCTTAAATAAAGGACTAGGCTCGCGGTAATAATAGTGAGTGTAAAAATGTATTCCTTCCTCCTCATCCTATCGTATACTCCTGCTACAACGACGACGACTCTACTGGCCTCCTCTGCATCCCATTTAGTCCGACGGAGGGGCAGAGGGAGGAGGTGGTCGTAGTAGTAGTAGTAGTAGTAGTAGAGACAATGAGAGCGTTTAGTAGAAGGAGAGACCGGTGCTAGCGGTAAGTTCCCCCGGTAAGGAGTGACTGGATTTTATCGAGCGTGAATTCCTTCAGCACTATGTAATCATTAAATGCAGTCTGCCGTCTGCCACTTGCTTTCTTTCCTTTCACTCCTCTTCTTCTCCCACCTCCTCCTCCTCCTCCCACCCTCCCTTTTCTTCTTCTTTCCCTCCTTCATCTTCCTCGTCTTCCACATCTGTCCTCTCCACACAGACACACACACACACACATAACCTCAGCCGTGCCGTCTAACTTTCTGACTCTTCCGCACTATCTGGCTTTTTTTTAAAGGACGACAGACTTTTACTTTTGCCAACTTACTCCATCTCCCTTGTCTAACCCATCTCTTTTTCCCCACGGAGACTTTCCCTCCCCCCCTCTTTCTCTCCCACTCTCTGTCTCCCTGAAGAAGAAGAAGAAAAAAAAAGAATACCTATACATCTCATACCAACTACAGTACGGTCGGAGCGGGGGACATTTGTGAAACAAAAAGTCTTTGATGAAGCTCCAAGTTCCTGGAAGACCTTTCCATCCGGACCTCTTGACAAGGGGCGGCTTTCTCCGTGTAATCTTCTTGTGTGTGTGTGTTTGTGTTTGTGTGTGTGTGTGTGTGGGTGTCGACGGACTGATTCCCCGCCGTGGGCTTGGGCCGGTATGGCCTTCAATGTAATATCTCAAAGAGATACTGCAAGTGTGTATGTGTGTGTGTGTGTGTGTGTGTATTTGCGTGCGTGGGTCGCTTCATCTACGACTGTGGGTACGTGCGGTGGATGGCGTTTGATCGGTACGTGTAGGTGTGTGTGTTTGTATGTGTGTGCCTGGCCTGGCTTTGGCGCGTGCATTTGTGTATACAACAGCTTATGATGTGAAAGTTTGAAGTTTGTGTATGTATGTGTGTGTATCTGTGTGTGTGCGAGTACCTCTACTTTTGCATTTACGGAAATTAGTGTGCACACATCCCATATGTTTGCGGTCACACAAGTGTGTGCGTGCCCGCGGAGCTTGTACATCTGCGAGTACATTATAGTGTGTGCGTTTATCACAGCTTATGCATTTGCGGGTACATTAGTGTGTGCAAGTATCATATGCGGGTGTGTGAGGATGTGCGCCGTCCGCAGCTCCTTGCATTTGCGGGATACATTAATGGAAATGTTACCACAGTTTCATGGTCTGCGCGGGGGCATCTTTTGCCTATGTAGCAATAGCTTAAGCTGTTACAGGTGCCTTGGTTTGCATACCACAATTTTTGCAAGCTTTCGAACTTAAGGTTCTGTGTGCGTGGTTATCAGAATGATTTCGGATGCGTTTGCTGCGTGTGTGCTGACTGAACTTTGTGTATTTGTTACTTTGAATGTGTGTGTGTGTGTGTGTGTGTGTGTGTGGATGTTTCTTTGATTGTCTGTGTATGCAGCAAAGTGTGGCCCAGGGGTGGGCGCGTAGACGTGCTGGCCAAATTGACGGGAGGAGAAAGCTCTGGATTGCTATTGCCCAGGGTCAATTGAGGCTGAGGGAGAGAGAATGGGCGTAGGAGTACAAGGCCAGCCGTAAAAAAACGAGCCGTTCCGTTCAGGCTCTTTCATCTATCTCTAGCCTGAGAGTGAATGCCTCTGCGTGGGCCTGAGTGTGTCTGTTGCATCATGATTATGAGTTTGGCTGGGAAAAACTACTGCTGCGGAGTCGCACGGTGGTGATGGTTAGGAATATTAGGAGCGGAGCTCATGCCGCCCCTACCTCTACTGCTCCTGCATCCGGGCCCCGTGCAGAAATGTTCCGAATTATTTTCCCAACAGGACCAAGAGTCCGCGGCATTTCCGCTCCGCTGCTGCTGTCCCATTTCAACTTTGAATCCCTGGGTGCCCGCTTAGTGCCCTAACTAAATGACTTCCAGTTGGAAATTTCCACCGCTCTGCTGGCCCTTGGCCTCCTCCGTGGCGGGGTGAGTGGTGGACCGGAAGAGTCCCACGGGAGTCACTTCCCGTGTTCATAGGTGTGAGTGGAAAATAAGGAAACCCCGACCTGCATAACTACAACTCCCTGACCCCCCCCGCCGCCGCCCATACCCCCTTCGGATTGTTTACCAATGGGCCCGTAGGGACTCCCTTACCATTTTTCAAATCTTCCACAATTATTTTCCTCTCATATGGCGCGCACACCCGCACACACCCACACCCGTGTCCCCACATACATACACATTAGCTCCCCCAAGGGTCACATTGTTCTCAAAATTATTTCACAGAGATGATGAGAGAGTTCCCCATTATTCCAGTCCTTCTCTCTCTCTCGGATCTGGCTAGATTGGGAGCTGGAACTTTGGGGCTATGGTGGCTCAACCCGGAATTTCCGAGGGCTTCCATATTTTCTACTCTGCCAAGGGAAACCATAGGGCGCGTCGCCACCGTCCTGCCTCATTCCTGTCTACAAGGGCGAAGGACGCTACTGCGGCTCTTTGTTGTTGTACACGACGTGAATGGGCTTTGAGGTTTGTTTGGGGCAGTGTGTGTGTGTGTGTGTGCGTGTACTCTTGGTCTGTTTCTGGTGGGTGGGAGGAGGAGGAGGAGGAGGAAGAACATGGAGGCGGGTTGGAGGGGACACACAGTATTCAGGTGATTAGTGCGAGGGATTAGGTACGTTAAGTGACAGCCTTGTGCTCCTGTGGTGAATTAATCGATCCATCCGAGGTGGAGGAAGAACAATATTTCTCATCAGAATGGAATCCGGATTCCCATTAATTTTACTCTGCCAACAACCAACGAGTCAGTCTGTCCGTGTACTACCCCTCCACGCGTCCTCCCATCCTGTCCTCTCGCACTATCGGCCCCGCCCAGAGTCCCACAGGGCTTAATTGAGAATAC
>WJFA01000899.1:0-27494 GCA_009870155.1 Pseudobourletiella spinata | reverse complement strand
CATTGTTAATCATCCTAGGTGACCTCCTAAATCCACATAGTGTCGAATCTGTGCTAGGGTGGCATGTGAATTCCTTCCCTTGTTAGCACTACACCAACATGAGTGAAATTACTTGATTTACATAAAAGTCAATAAATTCCAACACGGAGCTACTATCAATGTCTCGAAAACCATCATTAATGTAAAATGGTCGCATATTCCCCACTTTGGCAAGGAGGACGGCAGAGGCCAAGCATGGTTCCGTCGTGGAACACTTTGTATTTACAATTTCCGCAAGAGCTCGCGCCAGATTTTTCGAGATTTCAGGAATGTGGAATATACCATTGAAAGCAAATATATAAACTAGTATAGCATGTACCGCAAGTGCAGTAAAGAACCAGAGGGCCACCGGCGAATCACCCTCCCGATGTTTCAGCAGATAGAAGGTTGACAAGACCGAGCAGGACAGTGCCAAAAGCTTCCCAGTGTACAGCATTTTGGAGAATGCAACTTTGCCAATGGTGGCCACTGCACTGAGAGTGGTGTAGCTCTGCACCAATGCATCTAGGTGACTCCACTTGACATCAATCCAGCAAGTTTCCACGTCAAATCTAAAATAGTAATCCAGCCGTGCTTTGAGCCATATGCTTTGCGATTAAAATGGATATTTTACTTACGCCGCCGCTTTGCAGGCCCTTTGTGCTTCATCCTTGAAAGATGTGACAATGGCAAGCGAGAAGAAGAACCCGAGGAGGACGTTAGTTTGACAAAATATAATTATGACTCCCTCTATTAAAACAGCAGGGAGAATGTAAAACCAGGAGGAACTAAAGGGCAAGTTTGGCACTAGAAAAATGCCCCAGTGCCGAAAAACTATTGACATGCAGACTCCCAACGGAGCAAACACGTTAACGCCATAGGGCAGTAACACGACCATCAGCTCTTGGAAATCCATGTTTTTTGTGAAGAAAAAATCTTTGTGAGCCATCACGTGGGTTCTAGCTCTGTCTGTAAACGTTTTACTGTACTGAGATCCCTTTTTTTCTCCGGGAGGAAAGGTCATGAACTTGAACATTAGCATAACCTCGTCTGGATGCCGAAGAAACATTTCCGAGTTCCAGTAAACTCCAATTCCGAAGAGGCAGAACGCAATGATGGACATGATGAGGGTTCCAAGTTTATCCCAGTCGAAAAAAAATAGTTTGAGGACAGCGACGGAAAAAGCGTAGGCAACCCTGGCGAGGGCAGCTGCAAAATATACGCTGTGTGCGATTCGGCGATATTTTGAATTGCAGTAGCGAAAGATTCCAGACTGGAAGTCAAATTTGACCGGGAAAATAAATACGGCTGCCGCTATTTTAAAGCAGAGGAAGGAATAGGCAACCAGGGGCCTTTGGAGAACCATTTCTGAATATTTTTTTCAAGTTTCGAGTTGATACAGGCAATCCTGAGAGTTCTAAAAGTAATGGCCGATTAACATTGAGAGTGCCAAATATGAAGTGCAAAAACTATTCTCACAATACGAATCACAGCAAAAAATATTCGGGAAAAGTTTCCCAATTGCTGAAACCTCTGTGAAAGGGAGTTTCACTTATAACTGGTGTACAAAAAGTACTGAGTATGGGATTTATGTTAACCCCCTGCTTTGCCAAAAATCTTACACAAGTTTTAGATGGTATAAAGGTTATATGAAGCAGGCTTGTTTATCGTTACCTGAAAACCTTGATCAACAAATACAGTGCTACATGATTAAAATGGTGGAGATTTGAGGTACTGAAATTACAATGTGTGGCATGAGATTAGTGATAATTGGACTAAGTATAAGAGTAGAGGATAGAGAGGTAAATAATTGTTGAATTACTTTTTAGTCATAATGTACCTTTTCTAGCATCTAGTAGAGTTGGATTTGAAAGGTGACAAGGGGACTTTTTTACATGTCAACAAAGCACAAATCAATGATCCTGCGCGGTTGAGAGGTCCTCTAGAAAGATTAACAATGGCCAATTCCTAGTAGTGGAAATTCAGATTTGGCTGAGTTATCAGCCCTCAAAGTTTTCATCACTGCGTGCCAAAGGGGGATTCGTCTTCACTTAAAAATTCAATGTTAAATCCCACAAGGATTTTCCAATTTTGAGTTTCGCATAAGAAATCAATTACACTCATGATGAGAAAAACGGCGAAAATTTTCTGCTATGATTTTCGTCTGGGAATGTGGTCAAATTTTCAGAAACAGTTTAACGTTGACACTTTTTAACATCCGAAAGCATACTACCTTCATACTACATCAGGAGAGGCATTTTTGGAGGGCTTTTCAAAAATCCGGCGAAACTCAAAACTGGAAAATCCTTATGGGATTTAAAATATGATTTTTAAGTGAAGACGTATCCCCCTTTGGTGCCCAAGTGACGAAAAATTTGAGGGCGCGTAACTCAGACAAATCTGAATTTCCGCAACTAGGAATTGACCATTGGTAATCTTTAAGGAGGACCTCTCGAACGCGCATAATCGTTGATTTGTGCTTTGTTGACATGTAAAAATGTCCTCTTGTGAGTTATGTGCAAAAAACTATGCAGCGACGGAGACAGGAATACTTGGCCGGGCGGATTTGGCCTTTCTTTAATTAAAGCAAAGGATGTTTCTGGAAACCCCTTGAGCTCCTGCGATGCGAATGTAAAGACATTTTTTGGTGGTCTACATATGCATAGAATTTAAATGAAAAAGCTTGAGCACGCATGAGTGTGTAACCCAGTGAAAATCTGTAAAATTTAAGATTTCGAAGTGTCATGCGAACTCCAAGCATCATTTACCGCGTCGCTGACAGCAATTGTTGCAATCCCACAGAAAAAAATGAGTTGTGAAAACAAAATCTTGACTTGTATTATCAGGAAGCCGTGAAGACTAGGAGTTAAAGCAGGCCCGGAGGGGCTGCAGATTCTGGTTGGTCCCATGTACTTTGTATGTTAAGAGGTTTTGTTTACAAGCTCGATCAATTTCGAGTATTGTTCCATGTTGTACAGGATCCGTTGTTTGAGGTCGCTTGGAAATTTTTAACAAAAAATTCACAAGGAATATGCTTTTTCTGAATACCCCTTAAATGTATTAGGTCCTACGAATAACTAAAAGCCATGATGAAGGTAGCTCATGATGATTAATAATTACGATTTTATCGCTTCCTTTCCTGCTGGAGAAAACTTAAGGACTTAGGTAAGTTCATTGAAAACTGTGCGACATTATTATACAAACAACAATAATCAACATAACTTACAAGGGGATTTTTTCAGATGTCCGCGACGCACAGCACCCACACCCTATGCAGCGCAGAGCTTCTCCATAAAAATTACCTCCTGCGAAGCAGTAGGTGCGGAAACTCAAGTTTGACCTAACCAGAGGGTCACAAAGTTTTGGGGTCAAAACTATGCAAAGGCGGGATACGTGCAAACTGAAAAATCCCATGAGGATTTCCGAGTTTTTGATTTCGCGAGATTTTTGAAAATACGCTCAAAAACGGCTCAACTGCTGTTGAATTGGGGTATTCTCAACTTTGAGAGTTAACAAAACCTAGTTTTTTCATTTTATGAAAATTTCACCGCCTTGAGGTATAACAAGTTTCGAGACCAAATTTTGTCCCATGACTCGCCGTGTGTATAAATGGCGACTCACTCGAAATGCAAAACTAGAGAACCTTTACGGGATTTAACATGGGATTTTTCAGTTTGCACGTATCCCCCCATTGCAACTACTGACCTCAAACTTTGTGACCCTCCATGAGGTTCAAATCTGAGTTTCCGCACCTACCGCTTTCAGAGGGGAAATAGCTATGGATGAGCTGCGATTTGCATAGGATGTCGGCGCTGTGTGCCGCGGACACCTGAAAATGTCACCTTGTTAGATTAAGTAAATTAAACTAAAATAATCAACTAGGTGTAGGCACTTGTGTTTAGAAAAAATACTGAGCGTTTGAATATGAAAAACATTGATTGATGTACCTGAACGCAAAGACAACAATATCAAAAACGCAAAGATGTTGACATTTCATCATTCAAGAAGGGGATCCCACATGTCCCCCTAGCACATAGTGGACACTATGCGGGTTCAAGGGATCATGTAGGAACATTAATAATGCCAAAATCCTAGGTGCGTAAATCCAGGATTGCCCGAGTTACATGCCTCCTAAGTTTTTTTCACTCGGGACCAAAGGGAAGGGGTCCTTCGTACGTCTTCATTGAAAAATCACATGTTAAATCCCATAAGGATTTTCCCGTTTTGAATTTCGAGGACAATCCCATTAACGCCTATAGTAATGCCTCGGACCAAAAATCCGAATTTTACTTTTGGGCTCCTTATGTCATGATTTTTTCAGAAATTGTAAAATATTGAGTTTGCAGACCATACGGATGCATTTTGTCTGCACAAAACAGTATTGGAAGCAATTTAAGCGGTTTTTTTCAAAAATGACTAAAAAATCCTTATGGGATATAACATGGGATTTTTCAGTGAAGACGGAAACCCCCCGATTGGCCTCGAAGTGATGAAAATTTTAACGGTCTGTAAATGGGGCAAACATGATTGTACGCACCTAGGAGTCTGCTATTATAAATGTTCCTATTATTATGATGTATTACGTATTACATTATGTATTATATTATGACCTCTTAAACCCGCATAGTGCCCACTCTGGGCTAGGGGGACATGTGGGACCCCCCCTTGTGAGTGCTGAAATTATAATCCTGGATATACTGGTTTCGTCCAGGAATAAAGCGCCTTTTAATAAGTGACCCCTGATTGGCCAAATGTTACAGTAATATAATTCCTCTCTGCTACTTTGAGCTGAAGGAGAGGAAAAGAAAAAGTTAAGAAGAAAAATATTACAAAGTTAGAAATTCATGGGGTCCTAATTAATTCGCATAAAGTGTAAAACATAGTTACGGAGGATTTCCTCATCCCACTTTTGCTCCTGAGGATAGAAAGAGATCTGACTCGGTCACAGCCAAAATAAGAGAAAATGTAATTTCAGTTTTCTGATAACTTTGAAAATTATTTCTTTACTTGTGCACTACCACGATAAATTTTTAGCGTCTCTTATCGCATATAATAACAAGTAACTAACGCTTCATTCAATTAAATATTTGTGAAAACTAGTTTAACTATGTTAAATGCCAAGATTGCTGTTGTTGTGTGTGCTGAAGGTGCGAACGGCTGAGCGGAAGATTCGAGCAGCTGGAGTTAAGTGAGCCGGGGCGATGCGGAGTGGATCGTGTGTGTGTCGAAGATGGGGAAAGTTACACTGAGTGAAATACGAGTTGCAAAAACAACTAGAACTTTTAATTATCGTCAACAATAAGTAAATTAAAGGTGCGAGGTTATAATAAAGGCACGGTAGTGCAATAAAAGTAGTGTACTCTGAGAAGCGGAAGCTGCCACTGGGTTTTCAAGTGCAGGGTGAGCATATTTATAGGCTCGTGTGCGATAGGGATTTACATAAAAAACAACTACGATGAAGAAAACGAAGGTGAAGTTTCGCGAGGAGATTAAAAATAACATTGTCGTGGACGTTGGGTACTCGCTCGGATTAACCTAAATTAGTCGGTCATCTCACCATTTGCATAGCAAACACTATGACTGATCGTGTGGAAAAATTTAAGCGAACCATGTTTGGATGAAAACTTTGGGACAAGTCGTCGGTTGGCAAGCAATCAGGACACCTGAGGCCATGTACGGTGATTAGCTGCAAGGACGAATTGGCCACTGTACATCTGTGGGTAGACAATCAGCTCCAATCCTAATTTTGTCATATCGTTCCGTGTGAACTGACTTTGATCCTCCTGGGAGGGGTATACAACCACGGCTTTGAAACCACACAACTGTCTGCATCGAATCATTCTCATTGGCATCATGCAATACTGCAATTAAGTCGTATAAATTTAAATCATAGTAACCCATGATAAAAATAAAAACATTGCATAGATACTAGCTCGCATCATAACTCAAAACTCGCATCCTCAGTTTACCTCTGATACCTGAGATTAAGAGAATTATATACGGAGCAATTTCGCTCATTTTCTTCTTCCCAAGTTATAGCGCTCTGATCTTAAAACAAAGGCGAGGAAAGCGATGCCAGATACAGTTTAAACACTCAGATTTATTCATTTGAATAAGCAATAAATACAATGTCATACAAAAATGATTGATCTGCGTAACATACAGCGTTGTCTCGTTGTTAATGAGAACTGACCAGCTTTGCATGTTGCTACTTGCAAAAAACATGTTTCCGTTTTTCAAATCATTTTCAGGAAGCAACACAATATCAAAGCTTGCTACACATTTCTTAGTAATCTTAAATCTTAAGTCCATAGCTCTTCTGATTTTGTGGAAATCCCTTATTCGCCTTTTTGCGCTTCCAACCGTTGTAAAGACCGAACGTATAAGACACACTTCATTCGTACTTTTGTCCCACTAGTTTAATCCACAACCGGTCCGGGTCTTGGCTGGACTTTGAAGCCCTGAGGAAGTTACATTACCTTATTTCATATTTCGACTCTCATTATCACTATTTTGCAGAATTTATTTTTTTGCATTCTAAAAACCCCATTAAATCATTTTGAATTTCAACCCATTTTCTATTATTTGTAGCTGCATTATTCCCATCATAATTAGTTTTTAGGTTGCGTTACCTCATATTTTTACGAAAACTGAAGTTCTGCGTAACTAATTAATGGTGAAGGTGAAAATAATAATATTCAAGTTACATGCCAAGAATAGTAGATTAGATTCTGTCGACAAATTCCTTATGTGCACATGTTAGCATGCCGTTAGACTAGCTATGCTTGTACAAACTTTTTTGGACTAGTATTCATCTAGACAAGCCGATCATCATGGTGCGGACGGCTAGCCACATGGCAATTTATTGCGGATGAAACATTGCTCCATCCGTATCCGATACGCGGATATCCGAAGACTTACGCTTAAACTTGCATCAAGTTTCGTTTCCCGCTTCTTTTCGTTGTAATTAATCCAGGATGCTCCCATTCAACTTGGGCACATTTCTATCAAGACGGTACATTTTGGTGTTAGATTTTAGAATCTAATCCAAAAACCAATTCCAAAATATCCACTCATCAAAGCTCCGCAAAGGAATTCCGTTTTCTATTCACTGTTGCGTGAAATGAAATTCTTTTAATGGTCCAAGCTTACCTGTGTCCTTGCTTCAGACTATTCCGAAAACGGTCAGTATTTTTAAAAAATTCTAACTGTATTGTGAACTTAATCCCTAAGTGATGAGAATTTCAGTTTGGACTTCATCTCCAAACTTTTTGAAAAACTGTGGTAATTTCACGTATTTCTCCATAATTTAATTATTAATCAGTCAAGGCGTTCTTGAGTTTCCATTTTAACCATTTGACCAATAAAATGTATTGCTTCACGGATGGGTGAAACAGCTTTTGGAGCCGGGGTGCAGAATGCTTGTTAGAAAGAGGTGAGTGTTTCGGATAGGGAACAAAAAACTTGAACGCCGAGATCAAAAACCTCTTTATTGCTAAAACTTATTTTTGCTTGAATTAAATAAGTTTCGCATGTGTTACTACACACAACTGCCTCAATTAAATTTTGTATGTATGGATAGTTAATAAACATTGACAGCATTTGCGGGGTCCAAGAATTTAGTTCCTAAAATATCCAGGGAGTCTGGTTGATGCATGACGCATCGTGCACAAATTGCGTAACGCCAAAAGTTGAAAAAATCACCCACCACCTACCACAGTAAAATGTTTTGTAACAGGCTTAAATTGACAGTAACGCGGCCTCTCGAAGGGATTGTAAAGAATTTTTCAGAACAATCTCTGTTTGTGCCGAAAGCTATTGAGATCGTTTGCCAAACTCAATGGTTTTAGGATACCGATAAAGGTACGGGGGATTGACAACGTACAAAAATTAGTATCGACATTTATGGACGGACCCTTACACGTAAGTGTACACATAAAGTTGGGTTTCATAGCTACCTGTTATTGTAATGCAAAACCACAGCAAGGTAAAATACATAGTTTTGGTTATCAGGGCCTTCCAATGCTTTAAAATTTTCCGTGCATAGTTTAGGGAGTTTTTCCAGGTAAGGTAATATAAAGCGTGATAATTTTAGTATCATAACATGGCAGTTAAATATTTGAAATAATTAAAAAAAGAATGTGCAAATAATTTTTCAAATTTTCAAGTAAGTTGAACAAAGCAGAAATGAATTTAGAATCAGGATACTGATGCCCATTTTATTCTGTAACCAAATCGGCTCAGATCAGAAATTGGTTCATCTCACTAAAAGAAAGTTGCAGCTGAAATCAGAATTATTTAACTCAGGCGTAAGCAGAGGTTGAAATCAAAGCCATGTCAACGATGAAATGACCAAAGCCAAATTATTAAATTTTGAAAATTACAGTGGAAATTATGACGATAGTGCTAGAGATTTCCGTGGCTAGTTTTAATAAACATTTACATATATTATAAACTATCTTAACATTTTGGGAGATTCGCTTTTAAATACTTCGGAAGATTTTTGAGGTAAATACAACAAGAAATCCGTAATCTAGATTACATTATTCCATAATCCGTAATCCACACCGCGGCTACTCATTGCTAAAATCCATGTTCCATAATCCAAGTATGCAATTATCAGTAATCCGAACCCAAATGTGATGCAGAAACCCCTCCAAAATCCAGAATCCACGGATGAACTGTGAATATGGGAAATATGGTCCCCTAATCGATCCACTTCGCCAAGTAATACAAATCTGGTTTTGTTGTAATGCAGGAGTTAGATGTTCTTGTGAAAAGCTAGGGATAATAGCTTGGAAGGTTTAACACAGATTTATTAATAGGAACAAAACGTCTTATAACACGTCTCATCACTCTGAGCTCTCTGATCCAACTACCCGCAGAATGATCCTCACGACACCTCGAACTGGCGTTTCATTACATATTTACATAATGACGACACAGTAATCAATCATTTCCAATTAACATTCTATTAGGAAACATCTTAGACCACCTAAATTCTTACGTAAATATTATTAATCAATATTACACAAACCGTGGAATCAAATTTTGCCCAGATAGCTTAAAATTCTTTTATATTTTACTGCTTAAATCTATGTCAACATTACGTTGTGCACGTAAATTCTTCTACGCGTGGTCGGTATTACCTAAATTTCTACCCTACTGGGCCCAGCTATTGCATACACTAATTATCATAACATGAATAATCTCTACACATACTTTACATATTCTCGTCGGTCCTTACAGAACAACATTCCATAAAATTATCGATTAATTTAACATAAGGGGCCGTGTGCTATCAGACCACGGCACATCCCCTTGGTCCGGCGGGATAACAACGTGCATCCAGAATCGAGGCGATTGAATTTTAGTTTTTTAACAGAAACAGCTATACAAATGGGTCTTGGTAAGTTGATCTAGGTATTGGTTAATAATTCCGTATTGATATGACGACGAATTTTTGGGCTTGGCATTAAGAGGTTTCTAACTTACTGAGAATGGTTGATCACCTGTCATATTAGGCACACAACGATTCTTCAGTTGGCCCTAAAAATTTCCCTCTCATGGATTAGTAACCTCCGCATATTAGAATTATTTCGGGAACGTGGACAAGCCTACCAGGATACAACCAAAATCGACTCCTCCTTCTCCCATCTTACCTCTCAGTTTCGGTCTCCAGCTCGGTCATCATCTTCCTTTCCCTGCGGTTTCGCAGTAGTTGAATACGGTCATCATTTGTCGTAAACGGATTTTTTCACATTCGAAAGGATCTTTTAGGGCCCACAGCAACTACTTCGGTGTCAGCAGCGGGGTCTATAGAATCTTCAGTAATTTATGGCAGCTTAGTCGGTCCCGGAAGAGTGAAACTGGATCTCTTGGTATTATTCACGGCAGGACCGGTTTGAGTCATACGGCGGAAGGGGCCTGCTGTAGGCTCGGAGGTAGGAGCAGAAACGGCTGAATAATGGAATAACCTAATACCAGCGATGGAAGTGACCAAATTTGGCACTGGCACCTGTCCCAATTTGAGCCGTTATGAAGGACCCAGAAACTGGCGTTAAAACTCTTGCTGTTGCTGCTGGGGAATCGTGTAGTTCTCGGAGGTCCCTAAGGTTGTTTAAGCGTAGGAGCGCCCCAGCTAGAAATTTTTCCTGGTGGCCGGGACTTGCATTGACCAGCTCATAAAGAGGGCCGTCTAGGTGAAAGATATCGATTATATTGAATCGCTAGGTTTCTTTATAGCACTTCCGTAGGAGGTCTAGCACGCGTTGCCAAGTTCGGATTTAAACGGCGGTTAAAGGGCAAAGGGCGGGTGCCTGGGTCTACCAATTGTGCTTGTAGGTCGACGGCTAAGTAGAAAACACGGGCAGTAATCATGTTTATCGCTACCGCAGCTGGGTACCCGGCACGTAGGCAGTAGGCAATCGAACAGCTCCGGAGGAGATCGTTTATCCGCTCATAGGGACCCGTAGGGGTACTTCACATTGAGTTTCTTGAAGACGGCATCAAAGGAGAGATTGAGCTGGACCGAGGCGCTCAAGATATTCCGGTTCAAAATCCGAAGGAGAGGCACATGCTGTATGGCTCCCCAATAAGCAATTTGTAGTTTTCCAGTTCTTCCCTATCAAACGAAAAATCTACCCTTTAAGTAGAACAGATTTGTATAAAAAGTTCGAGTCGATTGGCCATATGAATAGACGAAGCGGGTCTCCAGTGAGGCAGAAAGATCAGCGAGGGTCAGCGTCACGAGGACATGACAAAGGGGGTCATCACTGCAAAGTCGCACCTGAGTTATGGTGCCGAGTCCTAGACCAGTCTGCCCCCTGAGCAGTCGTGAGGCAATGGCACGATTTGCGTCTCTCATCCGCAGGTATTCTTCCATGACTGAAGGGGACTTAGTGAGTACAGGCTGTTCTCGAAATTGTGCCGAAATGCCAGATTGGGATATTCATATACGAAGTTCAGGAAAAGAAGAAGTATTTTTTAAGCGTGGCTTCCTTCAATTTGTAATTTTATTTCTTCAGTTTCCGTTACCCATCGCAAAACTCCCGGGAATGTTCATCTGATTGTAGTCATAGTCTATAATACATTTACATTACATACATTACAAAAAAATTTCGGATCCTATGGTGAGAGAATCGAGGGAAGGGAAAAAGTCAACTTTCGCAGATAGGGATAACCATACAGTTTCCATATTTGCCCCCAATTTCAACTTATCAATTGGTCAACCCGTTCCCAAATTGTAGGAATAATCGTGAGCTGTTTGCAATGGCCAGAGTATCATTTTCAACTAGAATTAATATTCAATAACCAGGTAGTGCTTTGCAAATTTCTAATAATACCAATATATTATGCCGCCCGCAAAGCATATCAGACAGTTGTTAGCAGCATTATAATTCCTAATTTTTAACGCATGACCCAAAATTCAAAATGTCTTAACACGATGACTTTTGAAATAATTACATATCATACCAATTACCTATATTTCTTATCCTACCTACTAAATGAACTATTTTTACTGAGATTTTGACCTCGCTGGACTTAAATAACTCCAGAAATTCTCTGTGGTCCCCGAAAAGCTCGGTTTTTTCCTTTCTGTCAAAAACTGGACGACCGAGGTAGAGAACGGGAAGCAAATGGGGTAGAACGGATCTCTCAACAGATTTTAGAATCAAAGTCGGAAACATCGTTATCGTCGATCTAGTCTTAATGAATTTCCTGTTGGGTTGGCGATGCAATAGGGGAATAACCCATGGTAACTATTGTTTGGTGTTTGAGATATGTAACGGAGATTATTTCCACTCAGCTAAAGTTTTAGTTCTTTTAAATAAGAGAATACCTGTCGATCCACTTTTGTGAAAATTCATACAGGCAAGACTGTTACCGAAAGAAAATTCAGACCAGAACTTAACACTGCATTTTGACTCAAAAATCCGGTTAGTAAAATGGAACAACGTAAGCACAACGGGGCTACACTGCTTGTTTGTATCTGTGGTGTGGCCGCTTTAAAAAGTGATGGACCAATGGGAAGATTCAGACTCCCTTGGCTGATTTGACTATCTACGTTTTTCCGTGGCAAATATTCTCGAATTTTTAAAAATCGACACTGATTTCCTTTGCACAAAACGTCGGGAACATGGGTCAACATCATTGGGAGTTACGTTCACAGGGGACCTGTTGTGATCTTAATAAGTTGAATGCATCGGATTAGTGTGGCCGTAATATTTCTATCTTGTCACATATTTCTCATGAGTTGGTTTTGTTACAAACGTTGACAATTGTTGTTTAATTGTTCTGCTTGTGATATTAATAGGGTTCCGGGGGAGTATTGCTATACTTTCTAGAGAAGCCTGAGGGAACGCTAAAAGTTTCTGTAATTACCGTTGCGGAACTTCGCGTTATGAATTTGTGTACTTGGGCCAAGTCGATTTAGTTTACGTTAAGTTGGACGAATTAGAACCCTTCTTGGAATATTCAGAATTCTTTCTGAACCCAAAAATTGTTCCGCAACGGTAAGTTAATATACAGGATACTTATATGTATCCTCAATTTATGCTTACACATACTCTCGTTTATCGTCAATATTACCAACTACCATATTATTTCTCAGATAAAAGTGGATCGTTCCTCCGGGGTCCTACACCAGGAGAGATAACTTGTTCAGCATCAGCGACGTATCCAGCACAGGCCAAGGTGAAATCCTCTTGGAATGATAAATTTCATTCCTGGATGTTTATTTCAGACATATGAGGACGTTAACCCTTGGGCTCTCATCGACCACCCGCGAGTAGTTGGGAAGTGATCATGTCCTTTCTGTTTATATTCGAAGTGGATGGGGATGGACTCTTCGGCGCTTTTCGGACTGTGGCGCCTTAGGCTGCGCTCGGGCCCAATGGAGACGAGCTAAGAGAGATCGGTCCTGAAGGGAATAGAATTCATTTTCCAAGGAACGTGGCCATCGGGGTTTTTCAAGGATTTTCATGTGGTGAATTCGGGAGATTGGGAAATGTATCGAGGAACCTGTTCCTGTAATGGGGTCAGTATGCATGGTAGGGGACCACCTTTCACTCTTAAAATAACAAAAGCGGTACTTAACTAAATTGTGAACTGGAGTTCTCTTTCCCTCTGGGGTGTGAATTGGGCGAAAATCGAGACAAATTTTTCGTCGGTAAAGAGCTCAGCGTAGACGCTGGGCAGCCTCGGGGATTTCCAATCCTATATCGCGTTCAAGCTTCCTTATGGAGACGTCGAGTATCGATACATACTCGTGGGTACAGTACAACGTGCTTGATGTGTTGACCAAGCAGTGGCTCTGGATTGAACTTACTTTATGGGAGACTAATTCGTCAAAGTCTCGATCCGGGATGGGTTTGTTATCGTGATTGAATTTGGTTCTAACAGAGAGGGATTGGGTAGCATTAGTTGACGCGAAAGGGACTCCGTAGGGGGATGGAACCCGACTCAATTAGTTAATGGTTTTGGGGTGCATGTTCTGTCGGAACTCGCAGACTATGGCAGTTGGAGGGGGACGAGAATAAACGGGACCGTGAATGGCATCTGCGAGATTTTCATATGGGATCACTTTTGAGGCGGGCGGGAGCTCTTAGGGAAGCACCCATAATTGCGATTGTTGAGTGGCAGGGAGATATATGGCAGCTGATATCGATCAGCGAATTTGCGGAGGTATACATAGTGATAGAATTATTTTAGGGCCACAAATATCACGTAGAAATACCATCTTTTTTGGTGGTAGTATAATTTCGTTCTTTTAGGTCAGAGAATTCGAATAAAAATCGAAGGGTCTTCACGTTTTCCTCATTGCGGAACTGAAAACAGCCGCCTCCAATTCCAGTCCAGCATGCATCAGTTTCTATCTTCGGAAGGGCATAATTAGCAGGGCGATCCGATTTAGGGGCAGTGGTCATGACGGGTCTCACAAGAGTACAAAATGCATCCAATTATGGATACTAGGGATGAAGATTCAAGCCTTCATACATCGCGCGGATTGGCCGTTTTCTCCGCGTAATGTTCAGTTAATTTGAATTAACAATTGCGGACGCCTAAGAAACGCTGCCATTTGTTCATTGTAGAAGGGCGGGGGGATTTTTGGATAGAATAGATATTCTTGGGGTCCACTCGAATGTCATCTTCGTTTAGGGTGTGACCGAGGAAGCGGAGCGTCTTGAACCGAAAGAGCGCTTCCTAACCTAATAACATACCTGAGAGTCCCGCTCAGGTCTACGTCGCTTTGTAGACAGTTGTAGTTTAACTTAGGAATTAATCATTTACAATAGATGAAGACATTTTCATGGAACTGCACCAAAAGTAGTAAAAGCTATTACGATACGAGTTAACGAAGATTTTAGTTAGAATTTGTCCCTGTTAAATTTGTTATCAGCATTTTTTTGAAGATGCCTTTTCCCTGGAATATTGTGGCGCGAGCACTTAAACATGACGTGAAACACATCTTGCAGGCGTTAAAATAACGAAAAGCAGCAAATGCAATCTTTTTCAGTCATCCAGCAATGCCAAGGGGTGACACATAAGGTCTGATACATAGCAAATTTGTTACTGCTACAAAATTTCAGGCGCTTGAGTAGTGAAATTAATCACTGTTGTAGCCTTTCTTAATACGCAGTTACCCTAGCTTGGTGACTGGCTGAGATGTCACCAAAAGGTTTTAGCGGCCAGTTGAACTCATTTAGATAGAGATAACTTGGGCACGCATGTTGCTATTGAGCGCGTGAGCCCTTATCTCTCGTTTTTGTCGAGTTATATTTCAAAAAATTAACACAAGAAGATACCGTACACCGAATTTTTTATATCCAAGTCATTCCATTAATCCAAGTCCCTAAAAAATTAAAAATAATCGTCAAAACCAGAATTTTAGGTCCTGCAGCTAATTAAATGCTCTATTCGATCCATTGCAACATCAGCCAGTTACAACTGTTTTTGCCTAGACTCCGAGACTAGATAGGATTTACCAGTCCTGGGATCTATGTAAAGTTTCTTTTGACATGAAAATGCAAACTTTCATGGTTGCCACTTGCATACACTGCCACCAAGCGCTCTAATTTTTTCAAGGTACAATGCTAGTAATGCGTTGTACAAAATAACAAAAATAATGAGGATTGTCACAACCGTTTTGCCTACAGGTGCCTCTAAACTAGTATATATTGACTTATGCCCGGTAGTTTATGTATTTAAGATGCGTGTTGGGTTGGATGGGGACTTTCGGTGAGTTTGAACTTAGATTTTACACTAAACACACTATTGTTCACTTCATATTCATATCACAAAATTCACTGGCGTTAATGTGAGCTTTAAAGGTCCAAAATTGCATAACTCTACTACCTTCTACAGGGGATTTCACATTCTCAGGAGAATTTTCCGCAAGTTACTGTGGATTTCGTTGATGTACTCTAGTATTCCAGTCATGTTTGCTTCACACAAAACTGAATAAAATGGTTTATACCAAAGGTATTTGATACTAGTAATTTCTCTATAACAATCTTTCGTGAGAGAAGTTCCATATGAAACAGCTGCTTTACAAACTAGTTTAAGAGTGATTTTAAATTTATAATACTTTTAATAGTACCCGTAACAAGTCGTTGGATGTACTTAGCCGTCAGCGCTGTATTGTTACATAGTCTTCTCAGAAATTGGGCTTGAAATTTTTCGTAAACACTTACGAAGGTTAGGCACCATACAGGTGCTCCATATAATATTACTGACGATACTAATGATTTAAAAGTTTCACAGATGCATTAATTGAATTAATTGTCCTCGGGATATCAGATTAATTAATTTGGCTACAGCAACGTTTGCCTTTCCAATAAAACGCTCTAACTATAATGAGTTTTTTCCTAAAGAGCTTTATGGTATCCCTTGATAGGCTTACGTCTTAGCGATCTCAATTTTTTGCGATGCTCATTTAATCATTATTCCTTTAACTATTCTTCCTCACTTTTGAAATGCTGACGTTAGTTTTCTCAACGTTTACTTTCAGGTAGTTATATTCCAAAACTATGACAGCTCAATCAATTAATCTTGCAGATCATGTAAGTTTCGTGGGTAAAAGCACAATGCGGTCGGAAATCAGTAAAACATTAATACTGTCACCATTCCTGAAAACCCCATGAGCACTTCTTAGTATTTGCAATAATTTTGTCAATGCACAAAAGAAATGGCAGGGTAGTCAACGTCTCTCCCTGGAGAATCCAAGTCTATTGTCTATTTTCTCAAAAAGTGTTTCCGCATCTTCTTTTCACTTAAAACTACCTTTGAAAGCCTGTTCCAAAGTAATAACTGGTTGATGGAGTCGAACGTTGCTGACAGATTGATAAAATCAGGCGTAGAGTTTTTCTTCACTTTTGGCAGCTGTTTGTTCTTAATTGCGTTGAGATCGATGCCTTGGTCTTGACGTCGATTTCCTCTTATGTTTTCCACGGATGCTGCTTGATTGGGGCTGATGAGCTCAATAAATTAACAGTAGTATTGGAGCCGTCAGTGTGCTAGTGCAGCTTTAAAAAGCTTTGTGATAGTGTAAATTAAGGATATCGGACGGTAGTTGGCTATATCGTTGACATCTCCTTTCTTTTGGATTAGAGCCAATATTCCCTCATTCCAATGATTTGGGATTTCTCCGCACTTGGTGAATTATATCATAGCTTCAGTTTTAGTTTAGTTGGGGTTCAGCTATTTGTAGGCCTTATTTGGTATTCCATCACTTTCGATTGTTTGTTTTTTCACTTGGCTAGTGTTCTAATCGTTCGGTTATTTCAACAAGTTTAATTGGGACTTCTAGGATGCTTGTACATAGACCAGCTGTGATGTTGCAGCTGCTTTCATGCGGTATGATAGTTGGTTTGTCGTTTTGAAATTTTCTGTTGTAGTGTTGTGTCCAGTCGTCTTTCGTGATATTATTCTTCACTGCAGAAATTTTGGTCGCTCGAATTTGTTTTACTGATGTTCAAAAGTCTTTACTATTGCAGGCGTTAGGTATATTGTTCGCGACTTAAAAATAAAAAGATAACTTAAAATTTTTAAGAACACACTAGTTTTCTCTCTTTAGTATTCGCAGCTGTTTAATTTTTACTTAGAAAACTTCATCTGATATCGGCCCTCTCGATTTTCTAACCTTCCTGATTGCTTGGTTGACTTCTCGTTTCATTATTTGGCATTGTGCATTAAAATATTTGGGCCCAAAGGATTCTGAGCTTAGTATGTGCAAACCATTGCATTTAAAATCACATTTGGCGGCTGCTGTGTAGATCAAGTTATTTTGCTCGAGATGGTGGATGTCAAAATTAGCAGTTGCATTGTGGAACTCGGCTCGAAATGTCTTCTCCATGTTTTTATTCCACTGTATTTTGTTGCAAATCATTCTCGTCACTTGCTCCGGTGATGTTTTCTGTTTTTCAACTCCAATTAGAAGAGGGAAGTGCTCGTAGCTACTCAGAGGAGGAATTAATAATAACAGCATAGTCAAACTAATTCCATTAATTTGTCATACGGGGTCGTGTGCTATCAGAGTACGGCACATAGGTAAGTTTATTTCGTTCCGGATTGCGAACAAATAACAAGGCATTTCAACGTTACAGTAAATGGGACTTTGTTGCCCGCAGTTCCTGAAGCCAAGCGCGCACAGGTATATGCAGTGGTGCGTTCGAAAGCGTTTTTATACAGCTTTAGACTAGATCCGGTGTCATAACGATGTTTCACATTTGTTTTCCGTGAAGCTGCTTAACTCTTCGCCACAGATCAAAGACTGTGGTCCCAGTCGAGTCCTAAGACTTCGAGAATTTGTTTGGTACTGTTTGTATTTGGGTAAGCCTACTTGTTCCGGAGGTATCGGAGTGCAAATAAATAACAAGGTATTCTAACATTACCGAAAATGGGACACTTTTTTCCCCTGAAACTCCTAAAACAAAGCGCGTACAGGCATATGCTGCAACGCATTCGAAAGCGCTTTGACCAGCACTTCAGGCTAGGTGCATCAATGTTCGTCCTACATCAAGTCCCAAATTGACTCCCCGGCACTACGCCATCTCTTAAACCAAAAATTGGACGTTAGGATTGCCAACAGCTTCGTAATTCATGGGGCGTTAGAAAATGCCTTATATCCTGGGGATTAAGCCCCACCCTGTTGCAACAAACAAGGTTGTTTATCTTCACCTGAACACCGGTATCAATATTTTCAATGCCATCCTATGAGATCTCATTGTTGGAGCTTTGAGGTACTGAAAATACGAAATGTGAGATGTACCTAATCGATCTAACTTTGTCTGCCCAAGTAGCGAGCTGCGGTGAATTGTTCCTGGCAGGGAAATTCGTAAACGTGAACAGGATGATGACTTCGTCGGGCTTCGAGTGAAACATTTCGTAGCTCCAGAAAACGCCAATCCCGCAGAGGCAGAATACATTAATGGACATGAGGACTGTACCAAATTTATCCAAATCGGAACAAAGTAGTTTACAAACTGCTGCGTAAAAGGCGTAGGCAACCCTTGCTACGGCTGCTGCAAAATATCCACTGTGCACTATTTGGCGATACGTTGAGTTGCAGTAGCGAAAAATTCCACGTTGGGATTCAAATTTGGCGGGGAAAATGCACAAGGCTACCGCCACCCGAAAGCAAAGCAAGGAATAGGCAACCAGAGGCCTTTCTATTACCATTTCTGAATAATGAACAAATTATCAAGGTATCAGAGTAAACTACCAAAAAACTGTTGTTGATTCATAAATAGAGCACCGAGTATCAACCGCAAAAACTAATCTCCCTGTCTTAGGAGCAACTACAGCAAAAATACGAACAAAACTTTCCACGGCTAAATTTGTGGGAAATGGTGGGAGTGCTATTGATAACTTGTGCTAACTACCGTCCGAGGGATTGCTGGGTACGGTATTTTTACAGACCTCTGGACCCTTACTTGACCTTTATTGAAGGCTTCACGGAAAGTAAAAGTAATGGTAACGTTACATATCAGCTGTTTGCAGCTTTGTTCACCCTCGGTTGACAACCGAAACAGGGACTTCTAAGCCAGGTTATGAGATTACCCGGTTGGAGGTTTTAGGTACTGAAAGGACGATGTGCGAGATAAACCTGAGCGATAACTAAATTTAATATTGTCAGATTACAAGGCCTTTACTCAAGGAAAGGTTACACAATGACTCTCACCCTTGTTTTTCTGTACCAAGGTGAGCTGGATTCTAATAACAAATAAAAAAGTCGGTTTAATTAAACTACTTTTAATAAAGTAGAATAAACAGTAATATAATCATCTGGACTCCCGCAGTTGCTTGTAGGAGACGCACTGACTGTTTCGAATGTGAAAAGCACGTACCTAAATGTATGTGAACCATTTATCAAAGAAAGGTATCATTCTTGAAATTTCGTATTGAAACGGGAGTGACCACTAGCCGTTGAAATAGGTGCTGATCCGGCACGTGTGTGCCAGTTTCACGTGGCCATTAGCCTTCCAATCTGTAGGGTATGCCATAACGATTTGTCACATTTGTTTTCAGTGTAGCTCCTTAACCCTTCGCCACAGATCAAAAAATTTCCAATCGCGTCCTGAGGCTTTGAGAATTTGTTTGGTACCATTCTTCTTTGGGTCGGTTCACATTTTCTGGAGATATCGGAGTATGAACAAATTACAAGGTATTTTAACATTACCGTAAATTGGACACTTTCCCCTGAAACTCCTAAACCCCAGCGCGCACAGGCATTTGTAGTAGCGCGTTCCAAAGCGCATTGACCACCACTTCAGACTAGATGCATCAATATTCGTCCTATATTAAGTCCCAAATTGACCCCCCGGCACTACGCTATCACTCAAGCCAACACATTGCAATGCAGGTGTTGTATATTGAATACCAATTAAATGGCTGGCCAATGCTAGTGCTGTTAAGGCATTAAGTCATTGTTTGAGTAGTTGAGCAATAGAGTAAATAGGCTATAAAGTTCTTGAAAATTTTAAAAATGTTTATGACGATGAGATAGAGCATGAAAGGTAGTGAAAGTTGTGAACAAGATAGAGTGTGACATGACGAGGAGAGCATGAGATGATGATTTGAGAACGACTGTGAATAAAGTGTTCTCATCAAAGCGCGGTCCCTTAATATATTTTAAGGGCCCTTGGCTGGACTTACACATTAATTACCTGCATTCTTCAGCAGAAGTCCCAACAGTTGCGTACTACACCAGGCATTTCAAAAGACTCGAAATCCGCGGGTTTTCTTAGTCATTATAGTTTTGCCACGCCACCCCACGCCGTTGCACCAAATAAACCCATGAATAGTCTCGGAAAGACCTTGGTAACGCAATTTATATGTATATACATATAGCCTCATGGAAATCCCACTGACCCGTCAACGGTTTTTCAAAACTCACGCCCAATTCCGCATTGAACCAAAAGCTATCATCTCATTGTCTTTCGCTATCATTATAACATAGAGACTCTCAAGTGACCCGTCCCGAATCTTCCAGTTGGCCGATGATGGCCGGATGTATGCGGTTAGATTAGAGCGACAGCCGTACAAAAGACAAATCCAAGCGTAAGTGTCACACAGTCACACACGCTCAACATGAAGTGAGCCGCCCGCAACTTATGCCCCCACAAGGACCGCTTCCCCATTCAGAGATTGTTGAAATGCGCCGCTGTATCCACACACACACATACACGCATAATCCAATTTGGGCCTCCACGTGTAAATCCAGGTTGAGTCGGACGTCAGCCTCACTCACGCGTACAGTTGTAGTGTGTGGAGCGAGCGGCTCGGGTTGCTCTAGACCTTGAAATACAAACTATATAAGGTAGCGACTTAAGCCTCCGGCGTGCCGTACTTTCCCATCACCGAGCTTAGCAGCAGTGGCCCGTATAAAGGGGTGTACACACATATTGAGTGGGAACTTGCCGAGGAGAATGAACTGTGTGCTGCTCCCCCATAAGACGACGTGCTCTCCACCTTGTATTAGATCATCAGGGTTATTATGCGGGAGTACAGCTGTAGCCCAACTAGCAGATATACGATGATGATGGGGAACTGTCGACGACGCTCCAGAGCCTCCCTTCAGCCCGCGCCTGACTGTGAGATAACAGTAACCTTTGGAGAGTTGTTTGGAAATGGTGAAATCCAGAGAGCTAGAGCTATATACACAGAATCCACAAAGGACAATGTAGGTCACCTCATGACATACTTTTCCCCCAAATTCCTCAAAAGCCGCTGCCGCTCTCTTTCTCTCTCTCTCTCTGCTATGCATGCATGCATGAAACTTATCACCCCACCGCCGCTGCTGTCTTCAACGGAAATCGTCACACATTAACCAGTCGGTCGTAATCAATTGAACCGTCCCAGACGTATCCCCCATCTGCTCTGGCAGCTCATCCCAATTCCCATTAATGACCGCAACGACCTCATCATCTCCAGGATTTGCCCATACGATTTTACATGGGCATTTTACATAGCACAGTGCCGTCGTCGTGTAATATCGTACTGCGCGTCCCAAATGCATTGAGCTCTGACCCGGATGAACCTCCAAATTCCCCACACTTTCAACTTTTCAATCTAATTTGTGAGGGCAAAAGTACTGAGGCGTCGTTGAAATGGACGTGTACAAGCTTGGATCTGAATTGGATGAGACTCGATGAACGTGCGTGTGGGATGCTGACCGAGTTGCCGCTGCATATTTTCATTGTGAATTTTATTTGAGATATTCAGCGACGGCCCTTTTCATTTTAAACATTCCTGTCAGCATGTTTACATGGGGATATGCTGAATATGAAGGAATTCCATTGTGTGCCGCATCGTCAACTTGGAGGTTGGGAGCCTTTCCGGCGCTCGCTGCCAGGAAGATGCCAGGATGGGCCCAAGTGGCTCGAGTCAGCTGTTTGCTCAAGTAACGGAGAACACGTGGCGGAATGAGCTGGAGGATTTTTACGACGTCACATCATCATTGGAGGAGGAGGAGGAGGAGGAGGAGAAGGTATCATCATCCGCATCATCATCGTCATCATCTCTCTAGCAGATGAGAATGAGGATGGAAGTAGGAATGGAAGACTTGTGACAACAGTAATAATAGATGTAACAGGTCAACCTTGGGTTATGTGGGACTCAAACCAGTAGTGAGCGCCGCGCCGGTTGCATTCCTATAGCGTGGTCCATTGGATTTGGAGAATTTCCAGGTTGCAGCAACCAACTGCCAACTCATTTCAGATTTCCACGCCATAGGCGGTAACGATGTTAAGTGCAGACTTTGGAGACAAGTTTTATGGAAATTCGGCAATAATTTTTATTATTTTGGCCGATTTTTACTGGCATAAAGTGTTTCCCAGAAGTATGTGACCTTGCTTTGTTTGAAATCAAATTGAGTAAGTAACTACCATGAGCAAATTTGTAGCTAAATAAATTCACGTACAGGGTGTCCCAGAAGTACGTATCCTTGCTCTATGTGAAACGAAACTGATTAAATTTACTGCCATTAGGAAATTTCGAGCTAAATAAGTTGGCTTTTGAAAATTTATTAGGGCAACATCCAAAACTTTGTAAAACTTTAGAATCAAAGCCAAAAAACTGGATTTTTAGTGCATTTTTAAGCACGCATGAACGCCAGCCTCAAATTTTTGGTAGTTTAAAGGTTTTAATGTGGAACTTTTTGCATTTTGGAGCTACCTGTATTAAATATCCTTGCCCAAAAACGTGTTGTCACCTCCAATTTCCAAAACGTTTCTTGTTTGGAAAATCCTGCACCACATGCACCAATTTTCAATCATGCACCGACTCCTTCGACTAACGCAGTCACTTCTGGCCATTGTTACCCAAAGCGCCAGAGGTTCAGCTCATCTAATTTCACGATACAAGGAAATGGGGGTGCAAACTTTTGGGACACCTTTTTGCCAAATATTTTGCCTAATTTTTCGGCCATACCTGCCATATTTGACAATCCAGTGAGAAGTTTAGCAATGATGCTTCCCCCTACACTTCTAATACACTTCTAAAACCCTGCATATGTCATTTTTTAATCTCATTTTTCAAAACGACACTGCCTTACTTCATCCCTGGGCAATCCAGTGAGACATTAAACACTGATGCTCCCCCCACATATTTCTGGGACATCCTGTAACCACTATTTTTTTAAAAACATTTTTCCAAACTACCCTCGCTTTAGTTATCCATGGGCAACCCAGTACAGAATTTGGCACTAGAATTTACCGTACACACTTGTGGGAAATCCTGCACGTCATTTTTATAGTTGTTTTCCCAAATCAACCCCCTTTTTGAAATCATCATCGCTTTAGCCACCCACAGTTAACTAACCCATGGAAAAATTAAGCACGGATCATTGCGGTCCCAAATAATTTTGGGACACCCTGTATGTCATTTTTACAGTTGTTTCCCCAAATGTATCAGCCATCCATGCTTGACGCACTCGCGGTCAATCCAGTGAGAAATTAAACATGTGTCATTCCACCTGGCAATGCGGCGGCCCACGTCATCTTGCCCTCAAAATATCACTACTAAATATGGATGAATTATATCTGTGGAAGGGGAACGAGATGAGTTTTGCGGAAACTCGTAGAAAAATGGAGGTCAAGTGATACATGAGATACTTTACCACACACGCACACTTACATACACACACACACACACACACACAAAAGTCCCAACTTAAGTGAGCCTCAAAGGTTACGAGCTGATGAAAGGGGGCTGCATGCGTCGTAGCCTCTTCTGCGGGAGGGTGAAAGTAAGTCAGTTTAAAATAGCTGAGACAGGTAGAGAGAGAGCGAGATGAGTTTGGGGGTACTACAAGCAATCTACTTCCTAGTAAAGTACACAGCTACCGCGCCTTGAATGGAAACATTTTATGACGCAGATGAAATGAGGGCCAGGTAGCGCAGCGGAGGCTGGAAAGGTGAAAGTCATTGAACGGAGAAAGAGTCCGTGCCTTCATTCACAAATGAAAAAGTTCCGCCATGGCTCATGCGCCGTCGCCGCCGCCGCCAAAACCCATGTGCTTTCCTCCCAGGATAAATCCAACGGGTGAAAGTGCGGACGGCTCAGTTCTTTGCTGCGTACTGTGCCGTAAGGATACGGGAAACTCCATACATATTCCTGCCGGAGAAAGTCTCCGCCAAAAAAAAGTGTTGTCCTCCCTTTTAGCTACTATTTTAGACGAGCCCAAATTCTCAACTGTTGTAAAATTCCAAAGTGTGACCCAAGGATCCACAGACTACGGTACGACGGACGACCTCACATGGTCCTCCAAGGTCAAAGTCATTGGCGCATAAGGGACGGGAACAAGTCGCTTCTGGCACATTCCATCCTAACTTTCACCCTGCTTACCATCTCGATCCGAGTGGTGAAAGCCAGTTTGAGCTACCTGTTGCACTAGCACCTAGCCCAGGCGCCCGCCGCAGCATGTCTCAGGAGCTGCTCATCGTGACGGAGCGCGTTCAGGTGAAGCGGAAGATTAGTCGGAGCTCACACAACATCAACTATTTGGAAGTAAGTTTGGGGATTTTCCAGAGGGGCTCAACGGGACTGTGGGGGTACCTCCGGATTTTTGGCAGAAGATGAGTAATGTTGTGCGTGTTGAAGGTACCATGCAGCGGATACAGCCCATTGGTGAACAGTCGGGACAGCGGGTACTCGGACAGCAGCTCGGGTCGACAGCGGTCAAGTTCCATGACCACGTCACCTGTCAAACTCCCACATTCGCAGAAGAATCGCCGCCGAAGGAGTTTGTCACCCAGGTTGACGGGTATGTATGTGCTTGCTATGGTCGGGTTTATTATGGGGGATGGGAGGGGGGAAGGGTGATTTGTGGGGTGGAGATGTTTGAAATTTGGCGAGGTTGGAAAAGCTTTTAATTATTGTAAATTGGCATGATTGTTGATTTCCAGCCAAGAGCAACTCGAGCATTCTTGAGAGCATCCAGAGGAGGTCTTCTGTGAATTCAATTGGGACACAAGGCTCAAATCGCCAATTACAGGTATGCTTCTATATTTTTCTCGCATTTTTGGCAATTTCTGATATTGAATAATTTTTTACACGTGTTCAGGTTTTTGGAATACTTTTCAAAGGATTTCTTTTGCATTGCTAAAATATTTTTGCTACTTTTGGAACATATTTTAAATGATTTTTTTGCATTGTTAAAATATTTTTGCAATTTTTGGAATATGATTTTTTTGTTTTATTCAAACGTTTTTGCTTTTTTAAAATATTTTTTGGCAATATTTTTTACAGTTTTTATTTTTAGCCATTAAAATACATTCCAGTTTTTTGAATTTATTTTGAACATTTTTCTTTTACATTAATTAATTAATTTTAGGATTTTTGAAATTTGTATTTTAAAAAATTATTTTGCATTATTAAAATATTTTGATGATTTTTGGAACAAAAATTAAAAATTTTGTTAGGCATTTTTGACAATTTTGGAAAATTTTGAAAAAGAACTTTTTTGGATTATGAAACTTTGTTTAGGAATTTTTAAAATGTTTCAAAATTCTGGTTCAGTAATTTTTTGGAATTTCAAGCTTTTTTTGAATTTTTAAATCGTTTCAAATATTTTTGTTGCCGTTTTAAAATAGCTTAGCCAATTTTTCTGGCGCATTTTCTTTATTGGATAAATATTTTGCGTGCCTAGAGTACAAAATTTGTATGAATTGTTATTAAATAATGATATATCAAAACGAAAATTTTAAATGACTTCCTTCAAAGCATGTCAAAACTTTGTTTGGGAGCTATTTAAAAAAAAATTTCCAGTAATTCATTCAAAATATTTTAGTACCAATGTTTTGAAATTTTTTTAAAAACACTTTTGAGTTTCTTAAACCCTGTAACACGTGTATACTTTTAAATTTTGCAAAATTTTAAAAATAACGTCCACGACTTTTATAATAATTTGAACAAATTCCGCTTGTTGTTTCCTCCTTCCTTACCGTAAAACCAAGCGTTTCAAGCCCTTCCTTGGTTTGACGGTAACAAGAGTAAAATCTTTGCCACGCTCCCATGAGAAATCTCACGTACTTACTTTCCACGGTAGTTCGAATCCCCACTAATTTCCTCCTCCTCCTCCACCACCACTCATTTCCCAGTAGACTTGTCCACATTTTCCCACTATCCAAAAAAGGAGAGCAACCTAATATAGTTACATAAAAGTGCAATGACCCCGCTTTTACCTCTTACCCAGTCGCTGTGGAACGAAAAATATAACTAGAAATAATTTCCCCCCCTCTGTCCGTATTCTGTGCAGCCAAAGCCGATTGGGGCGAAGCGGATAAACATTTTGATCATCGGCGGAGAGAATGCGGGCAAATCCTGCCTTGCCGAGTTCCTCAATGGTTCCTCCATCTCCTCCAGCAGCTCCAGTGATGACTGGGGAAGTAAGTCTGTCGTCTTGATATTTCTTAGAAATACATAGTAAAATAATACGACGTACAGCACATATTGCTCACACGCATCCATACGGCATACTCCCCTTTTCCCTTGATATTAGGAAGAAAAAACAAATTAGTTGAGAAAATGGCAAAGGTAATTACAAGACAAATTGGCTCGCTATTGCCACTCACATTATGACAACCCGGTAAAATTCCGCTGCGGCAAGGCCAAACTATGCGTCAAACTACAGCTCAATCCGTCAACAAGCTTCACATATTCGAGTCATTAGTCGAGCCTGTTCGATCGCGATGAACGACGACGTTCCAGAGGTCTTTGCTATGCGTCTGTACGTTGAAGGGCTCCATGTTTACATGTTGACAGGTCATTCGGTACGGCTGGTGAAAGTGGCCATGTATGCTAAAGGGTACTCCATGGCAGGTGAAAGTTTGTGTGTGGTGAAAGCTACAGTTTGTCCTGTTCAACCGCGTCTTTTGTCCAGTTTGTGGTGAAAGTAGTGTGTGCACTGCGAAACCTAGTATTTTCCCGCATGGACATTCCCTCGACGCCCCATTCCTCGCTCAAATTCTCCTAGCCAGCGTGACCAGCTTGACAAGTGCGTGCGCCTTGTGCTCACCATTTTGGTGAAAGCAGATATGAACAGGGTATTAAAATTTTCCAAGGGAGCTTGCTGGAAAATGAAAAAAAAAACGAGGAAAAAGTAAAGTGAGCGGAGCTCAAAAGGGGCTCATTTTGAAGGCAGTAGTGTAGTATAACGACCTTCCCACGATACTGTTTAGAGTGTGCGTGAGAGGAGGAGGAGAAGTGAAATTTGGACCGAGGGCCCTTGCTCCTCAAATCCAAAGGCACACACACACACACAAACATACTTACACACACGCGGAACTCGCGAATATACTCACGCAGTCAAGCAGGCAGGCAGACCGGCACGCACGCACGCAGCACGCACGTCTCCACACGCACGCACCCCAGATCATGTTGAGTGACTCGGCTGGAGGATAAGTGGCAGGCCTACATACGCGGCTAGTTGGCCATGTACTGTACAGTGGAATACAAGGTGAATCCACGTGGAG
>WJFA01000898.1:0-27506 GCA_009870155.1 Pseudobourletiella spinata | reverse complement strand
CCATCCTTTAACCCTTGACCTAGCCCGTCCGTGACCTAAATTCAAAAAACCAATCTCGTCTGTCTCGTCCCCCACACTTCCTAGTACCTCTGAAAACAATTTAAAAAATTTAAAAAAATACTTCTGACCTGTACACCGGCCTGAAGGGTTAGATTTGCAGACCTCACTCTCCGTCTCTCTACCCCCTACCATTCTTATTACCTGCTAATCGCAGGTAATACATACAGTTGCATTGAAAATCCCTCCTTTGATCATTCCCTTTACCCGACCCTGACCTCAAAAAAAATTTGAAACCTGTCTTGATGTACCCACCCACTCCATAGTTCCTCTGAGAGCAATTTAAAAAATCAAAAAATAATTTGTGACCTTTAGCGGGTCAAGAGCGGTTAGTTTTTGAGGCCTCACCTTTCACTCCCCCCTACCATCCCTAATACCTGCTAATCGTAGGTAATAAACACATCCACATTGCTGGTGTACTAAATCCTGACACGTTGTCAGGTTTATTGTTTTTACATCCATCTTAACACATTGTCAAATTCTGCTGTGTGTATTTTGAGTTAAACTCGTACAGTGCGACCAGTCAAAGTAGATAGATGGCTCCACTGGAATGCAAAAGGTGGGATGACATTTCCGTATTTTTGTATCAAACTTCTCTAGGCTTCTTTCCTGCGAAATGGGACGAAACGCTCTGGTGTTAACATATGTTAGGAGTTGATCGCGGTTTCTACAATCTCTTATTTCATCCGTTGTGTACACTTTGAAACGTCTGGATATTACAAGGGATGTCAGAAGTCCTGATTTAGAATCCTGAGTCCTGATGCGATCAGGACTGTCCTGATTTAGAAAAATGAATCCCAATATGACAGGGATTGTCCTGATTTAAGAAGGAAAAAGTATGCAACAATAGTCCCATCATTATACTCACGGAATAGTCCAATAATTTTAGCGTCCAAAAGTAACAATTCGCGCGCTACCCTGCGCCTAATTTCATATTTGTTGGATTTCAGATTTATTTGAATTTCTCTAAACTTAACTTTAGCCCCGGTACATGGTGAGGTAACATTAAAGACACTCATTATTCTTTTTTGGACCCATCACATTGGTTGTGGGGGCGTTACAAAATGCATCAAATGATCATGCTTGGCACAAATTTTCAGAACCCGCCTCCAGACTACGCGTACCAGCACCTCCCAAAACTATCGTCCAAAAACAGTTTCCAAAGGGTTATTATTGTTTTTGGGTATGCTGAATGAATTCCAGAAACTTTTAACTTGGCACAGATTAACAACTCGTAGCCCTAGTTTTTCTGTAAAACATTCATTTCCCTTCGTTGAAAAGTGAAAATTTTAGAGCCACGTCCTATTTTAAAATTGTAAGAGATATGACTTACCAATGTTCGCGCTCTACAGCATGAGCAATAGTCAGCTTGATGGTAAAGTGAACCTCGTAGCTTTCATAGAGTCAAAGTCACCGAAAATCTAACCTCTTGTTTCGAAATTCAAGGGGCCGGTACTTTGGCGTTGGAGATGTAGCAAATGGACGCGTTTAGATTATTTATTATTATCAGACAGGGCTTTGCCAAATAGCCTTTTCACTGCTAAATGCCAAATATAAATATGTAAAGCTGCGACCCTACAACTCAAATGCTAAATACTCAAATATATCCATTTCCTTCCAAATACTCAAATGGTGTGTACTTAAATATTTTGCTTGGTGTTTGCACGGTAGTGCAAAGGGTTTGAGATAAAATTTGAAATTAAGAACACAACTAAAAGTAACAAATAAAATTCAAGGTATGGATTGAGGCGGCTTCTGAATTGGTTGTCGAGCTGTGCCTCTGACATAAGTTACATTTTCACTTTTAAATTATTCAGGAAAAAGTACTGTAGACTGAATGACGCGGATGAAGTTCGTAATTTGTTTAGTTTTTTTATTACCGAGTCTCCGTAAGCTAGCCTATTTGTTTTTATGTTGCACCAGCTACATTCTGGATTGTTCAATTGTTTTTGCCACTCCTTATAGTACAGACTTGAAAATTTTTGAAATTTTCTTCGAGAAAATCGGATAAATCAATCTAGCGCACCTAGCTGTAAGGGAGTGAAGTAGCTTGCACGAAGCGTTTCTGCCAACATCTTCGCGCACAAAATCAATTGCTTGTTTTGGAATTTTATCGTCATTCTGTCATTTTAAGTACATTGCAAAAATATGGTAACACAGTTTCGTTAAAGTTGATACTTTTGTATTTGTTACGGGGGGGATAGGTGGGTGGGTGGATAGTCCTGATTTGGAATTCAGAAATTCTGGCATCCCTATATACTACGTTTGCAGCTTTTATTATTGAAACACAACCATGGAAGATAGTCTGTCAGCTTTTTAATCTTTGATAACGCTTCGGGCTGGGCTGACTGAGACGATTTCCACACACAAATTCGATTCTGACGAGATGTTAGTTTTTTGGAATCCATCTTCCTGAAAATGGTATAATTAGCTTATATTTCACTTTTAATGTCGACCAGTTTTTGCCGATATTCTCAAGTAATATATGCATTGCATCATAGATGGATCTGCACAACTACCAGGCATAAGACCTGTCACTACATTTTGCTGTTACATTTTCCATAAAGACTGTTATTACACCACCTTATCATCGTGTAATCGTGGCATAGTTTACTGAGCGTGCAAAAACCTGGAAAACCTTGAGTAAAGCCGTAAAACTGATTTGTAAAACCACAATGTCGTGCCAGCTCTTTAAGTTTCTCAGCTAAACATGATATATTGTTTATCTACGCGAAGAAGTTTTCAAATGCCAAAGCAGATAGCTAAGCGTAAATGAGGTAGCCAGTGCATTTTCCAAAATGTGCTGCACAACTGAAACATGGCTTACTAGTTGGGAGGTGTACGTTAAATTATTTCATGCTTTTAAGAATCGACAAAAAATACTCGCTATGATTGTTCACCAGCACGGCTGGAACAGTTTGTTTCCATTCACTATGCACTTAAGTTGGCCAAGTCAAGGTGAACGGTACCCTTCAATGCATGCCAAGGTTCATGCCGCACGGGGGAGTCAAATTATGGAACTCTTAAAGGGTACACGTAGGAAGCCCCAAAAGGTGAGAGCTATCAAGAGACTAGAGTACGGTTACAGTAATACGTTGTCCTTAAAGGCTTTACAAGTAAAAGTATCTCTGCCAGTTGGAAGTGAAGGTGAAAGCTGTAGACGTATGTATGGATGTAAAGTGGGATCCGTGCATAGCCGGCAGCAACTTTTGTCTTGCAGTAGTGTGAGTGAGGATGCTTTAGTATAAGATTAAGGTATTCATACAGTTGGAGGACGTAGAACTCATATTCTTTACTCCTTATCACCGCTGAACCAAGGTAATAGTCAATATATTGAAATGTCCACTTTGGTCCTTGGAGCCCATGCGGTTTCACTGTACACAGTGAGTCCCATCAGCCATCTTACACTAGCAGCAGCGGTACCTGACTGAGAGGCACCAGATGTGGGTCATAAACCAATGTCACAGATTTCAGAATGAAGGGGCTTTAAGCTCCGGTCTTATGTACGTATACAGAACATATAAGGCTCATCCTGGTGATGCAGGATGGTTCCATGCTGGATGTGTCATCGATGCTGATGATGACAAACTTGATTAAAAATTAGCAAAAACTTTCTGATGATGAGGTATTGATCTAGCCTCACAGGCGCTCTCAGTCAGTTGAAACAGAGGACGCTTTCGGGCGAGGCACTTAAGTGGAAACGTATACCTCATGCGCATAGATATGTAGGAACAGCAAGGTTGTACTTATTTGAACGACTATTTAAATCCTTTACGCCGTGAGATTACACTTGTGTCAGCGTGCGCTGACTTGAGTTCAGCGTAAAACTGTAGAGGTTCGCAGTAAAGACATATATGTACGCGGCGACTGTGTGCGGGGGAATCCCAATGAATGAAAAGCCTCTTGTCCTGAAGCTATTCGCCGCGCCTAGTAGTTAATCTCTCTCGCATCATCGTTGTTGTGAGGAGCTGTAAATATAGTCTTGCGGTCAGGTTTTCCCTTTCGTCTCTCAGTCGTCGAGGACAAGTGTTGACGAACGGACCTGCGCCTCTGATATCCTCGTTGTGTAACACGCGTTCCAAAAATAGCCCGCGTCCTCCGCAGAAGACAGCATCCACATTCCCTTCCGGACAGGTAAGAATGCTCTCGCTTTCATTTGTTCGAGTCCCGTCCGAACTATAGTGAGATTGATTTCGGGAAGACCTGTGACTAACCTGTCATTTAGAGCGTTTGATCATGCTCGAAGATTCAGATTTGTGTGTTTGTTTGTGCTGACTACAATAATTTTGGTTTTCACATGTACGCACAGGTCCAACATATACGAAAATATGGAACTTGTCACGTTGACCGAGACAGTGGAGAGCATGATTGGACTGATCATCCTGGTGGCCGGGCTCTTGGCCTGCGGCCTCATCACCATGTGGCTGTCAGGTTTCTACATTTTAAGCACCTGGTGGGACAGTCATCGGTTGAAACCAAGAGCCACGTCCCACTCGAACGAACAGTTGAAGAAGATCAACAGTTTCATATCGCCAGTAACCACGACGGATATCCTACTAAATTAATGCTAACTAAATTAGTTTCCTTTTTATTTTGTGCTAAATGGCAATGTTGTGGCATTCTGCTCCTGGGAACGGAGTATTTTTCTCTATGTATAACACACACACACACACACACACACGCTGATCCTGTTGTGAAGGAACGAGAGTTTGTCAGCTGTCATACATGTACGATTTGAGACGGTGGTGGTGACACTGGCTGGACTGAACTTATGTTTAAACTAATAATATATAATCTTCCTCGTGCGGGAGTACGAAATAAAAAATTCCAATGGTTTTTTGTCATTCCTCGTACAACATGAGATTGCTATCTTCAGGGGGTGGAAGTGGTGGTGGTGGTGGTGGGGTGGGGTGCATAATGGAGGGTACTTACGTGACGCTGTTGTGGAAGTTTCCCGTACTCAGTAGATGGAGAGTATACACATACTTGCATAACTGCGAGTTATGTCGCGCAGGACAAACAAGTTTACGTTGTGCATGTTCAGGTTTAATGGGTTTTTGTCGCTCTGTCCGCAGTGCACACACCGCATTACAGAATTCAAGCATTTTTGACACAGTGTGTGTGTGGGGAGAGTGGGAGTACCAGCGCCACTTAGCCACTATCTCCACTTGAGAGAGTTGAGAGAGAGAGGGTCGCGCGCGCGCGTGCTTCGGAAAAAAGACCGAAGAAATGACTCTTGGAATGATAATGGAGGAGGAAGATTTTGGATGGGTACAAGTTGACAAACTTGAACTTTGATCACCTGGATTCACCTAGTCAAGGGAAGGAAATTGTACTGTGAAGTTGGATGGCCTTAATTAATTGTTATAGAATTTGACCGCCAAAAGAACCTGTTTAACTCTGTTCGTTTGTTTCTCTCCTTATCACATCTTATATGTGGGCTCCTGCCTCCTGCGTGCACTTGGTCTCTTACACTTCCATACTTCCATCATCAACCTGCTCAACACGCTCGAGCAATCAATCAGCTGGTTTCCTATTTTGCACAGCGCAACCATCATCTTAAGTAACATGAATGTCAAATTGTTCTGTGCATGCTGAATACATTTTTCATATGTATATATATATATATACAATTTCCTTTTTTGTTACAACTTTTCATCTAAAATCTCTTGCGGCTGGGATTTCCCGGCCGAAGATTTTCCGAGTACTGTAGTGTAGTACGTATAGGGCGCTTCCGACGAACTTCCATGGTTTTTTGCACTATTGTAGTCGCAGGAGGATGAGATGCTGAACTCACTCATTCAGTCAAAGAGGGGACGTTGAAGCTTTGCACTACTTGGAATAAACTACACGGCATACTCGTATAGTAAATCCTCACCGCTGATCTTGTTTTTCACACTCCATCTCAGCACTATGGGAAACAAAGGAGCATCGCCCTTCCTGTTGAGCTTATGGCTGGTTGCTTCGTTGCACTCAGTCATGACTGAAAGTATACATATGTAGATGGGCTTTGGGTGGGATGTGCATATTACAAATGTTGATACAGATACAGGCAAATCCGCATGGAGCCCATAGTAATAATACTTTTTGGGCCTCCACATGCTGCTGCCGCTGCCATTCCGGCTATGTGGTTCTCGGCATATGTAGCCGGTAAACATCCCCCTCTTGCCTGTTGCGTAAAAACACTAATGAGTAATGAGTTAAAGATCGCTTTGCGTACCCCGCGAACCTTGGTCCTTGAAATGGTTGTTGTTTACCTGATAGAATTTTTTCCTTGAATTAAGCTGCCGAGGAAAATTGCATAGCACCTTCCTACCTCTACCTCTACCTCGTCTTCATCTTCTTCGCTTTAGAGCTCTTATTTTGACATACATGTATATACGACTACTCGAAAATAAGTCGTGGTTTTTTCCCCCAATATTCCTCCGCTCCTGGTCTCTCTTTCTTATTCCCTCCAACTTGTATCAGATCATCATCATATATATATAGGGGTGTTTACGTGTTATTCCACTTTGAAATTTTGTAATAATAATTATTGTGCAATTGAGGCTGGGATTTGGCGCACTGATCTACAATTTCTCTCTTGAGCGTTGTTGTTGTTGTTGTTGGGCGTCTGCGGTGGCATATTTGGAGTTATAGACGCGGCGCACTGAATGACGGCACTGGGCTTGCTGCATCCTCCTGTTCCTCGCCGCCTCTATTCCTGTACCTATACTCGCGACTACTACTCGCTCCAGTCGCTAGAGGACTCGAGTGATGCTAGACGTAGTAGAAATATTTGGTACAATTACCCCCACCAAATTCTATAATTTTAGGCCTTCAGGTTTTTGCACCCATTTCACATAATTAGTCTTTGGACAGATCAAGTACGTTTGATAAGAGATAAACGCAGCCCTCGCAGTATAATTTCGAGCATCCTCCTATGTAATTTTTTCGGATCATCCCATGTATATACATGTTAATCTGCCAATATCTCCCCCTGAGATGATTTTCCTCTCGCGTTGTTGCTAAAAGACTCCTGGAGGTGGAAGATCACGTAATGAATGTTAAAAACATCCGCTCATAGTGTAGCTTTTCGTTGTCTTTCCCTAAGAAATCTACCAGTTTTTCCTGGAGGTCGCAAAAATCACTCGGATACTACGAGAGTCCGCTCCAGCGCTTCCATGGACAAGTTTTTACGTGGGCACGGAAATCCTGCTTAGCCGCACAGTAATGTGCGACATTTATATTCATCATTTCCGCGAGCAACTTTGACTGACTGAAATAGAGAGAAATCTTCATCTCATCCACTGACTGCGAGCTTATGTAATAGTGGGTCGATTTAATAAATGATAATGGCAGGAGGGAAACGGAGCGCGACTTTCGTCCGTTCAGCACTGTTTCACCCCCTCCGCCGAGGCTATGTGAGGAGAACGTTTTGTGATTCGTAGTAATAGTGCTTGTAATATGTATCCTCCTCCAGGAGTTGGCTTCACTTTTTGCCTCTTAAAAGTGAAATGGACAAGGAAAATATCACTTTTGTCGAGGTCTCCACACCGTTTCCAGACCACAAGAATTGTTGTTACATTCGATCCCATCGCAGCCCAGTAGAGCAATCAGCCTTTGGAGAATGGCGTTAGAATAGACATACGATCCTGGTAGATGTGACTATTTCGTAATAGGCAGGGCATGAAAAAATGTTGCGCACACATACGCCCACGCACACACATAAACCTGCGTTGTTCTCCAATAATTTAAATGTAAATTTAAAGGTTACACTATTGGTGGTGGTGACATGGTCGTAAATGATGGCGTTATCCATGGGTTTTACAGAAATCTACGGAGGTAAAACTATATGTAATTATAGTATGTATATTTGAATTTCGTCCACCAACTGTTTTGACGGGCCAAACTAACCCGTCGCGTCGCCATGCGAGCTCGTTGGGATGGCACAGAATGACAGAGTGATGAATTTTGAAGCAGAGCTGACTACAAAAACAAGTGGAATGGAGTGGAGCCCAACGCAGTAGCCAAGGAATATAGTGCTAATGATTCCTAAAATGACTAATGGCAGTTGACGGGGAATTGTTACAGGGGCTCTGCTGGGTTAAGAGAGGACGTGCGCACACGTAGTTTTGTCGGTCGGTCAGAATTGCAGAGTTTTGTGAGAACACGCGTAATTTTCATTCCTCTATAATAACAAGCTTATGGAGATTGTTCCTTCGTAGTGAGCACTTAGAATTATTTAACTGTGGGAGACGCAAGGGTGTACATACAAATTAATTCATCGGATGGAAAGTTTTATTAGGGGTGTGTGTAAGCTTGGAGGCGAGGAGCAAACTTTTAAGTGGTAATAATAGGAGTTTATAAAGTCCAAGTCATCAAGTCATAAATTGCATAAAATGTCTCATCTCAAATACATGAGCATTTTGCGGTTCCCATCGTCATTCCTTTTTTTGTCGTGTGCCAGCCGAACCTCAGACATTGAAAGTGTTCCATGAGGAAAATGAATTTTTAATGGAGTAATCCCCAACTTGCACCTGGGCTGGGTGGAACAAAAACAATGTTGAGCAGAGTGTGAGGTACAAATCGTATCGATTTACCGCGTTTTATGACTACTGTCACTGCCAAAGGGACCTTTATAGAACTGCAAGTCGGCGGCGCAGTATTTTCGATGCAAAAAACGTCCCACTTTCCCATTTTTACAGATTAAGAACACTCTTGTGTCCTTCACCCTACATAGTTGGGAGTAAAAGTGCCAAAATCTCCAAGTTAATCGGACACAAGGAACATTCTTGTTGGATCTTCACAGTTGCACAACTTTTATTAGTTTCAACAAAAATGCGCATAATTTTCGTCACAGCACGTATTTTACATATTAACCTCACATCTTGCCGCACCAGCATTCCCCGGGAATTATGAAGATACACTAATGAATGCAGACTTAAAGGCTACTTGGTGACAAATATTACAAGTAAAATCATCGGTACGAATTTCAAGTTCAAGTCTAGATGTTCTTCTTTTCAGTAAATCCAAACAACCTCGATGCGTTCAATACTTTATTGGTAAAAATTATTTACACTTGATTGCACAACATTGTACACACAATCCGTTTTCAGAGCGGAATAAATTTAAGATATACACTCAGCTCTACATTGCACCCAAACAATTGTACCAATGCCTACGGTAATCGTTAGTAAATATTTGCACACTGCTATGTGTTTGCTGAACGAGATTCTGTCCCTCACCTAGTGATTTCAATGAATATTTAAAAGTAAGCGCTAAGCGCACCGTGAGGCAGGCAACATTCGTCAGAATCCGTATAAAATCCGCTACATAAATTTTAATGTCAGGGATTCATTAGCAAGTTCTTGAACAATGCACTGTCGAACACCCACCCACAGGGACCTCGATGACTTTTTGATTTACTTGTAGGAGAACCTCTTTAATCCGGCCTCGAAGGGACGGGGCAAAAGTGACCGTTTTCATGAGTGGCCACGTTACCGACATAAGGGTCTTGGCTGGCTTATCAATAATACGGTCAAATCCGCACTGTCCATAATAAGGACGGGTACTAATAACGATGGAATTAAACTTCAAAACTGGTGATAATCGGTTGAGTTACCACTTTCAAATTCGTCAGAGCTTTACTTTTTTTAATCAAATCTTACTTCCGTGAAGTGAAGGATGCATTCTTTTTCCTTCGTTTTGGCTGTATTTAAATCTGAGCGCTCGCAGCTCTATTGATCACGGTGCAATATCACTGTACCTCTGCGATTATTGTAAAGTCCAACATTCACCGCCAGCATGACATACTCCGCCAAAATGGCAACACTGCGATCGCAGCAACGGCCTTTTTCTCAACGCAACAACATGCCTGGACCGTAATGAAGGGGTAGTAAGTAAGGGGGTTTGAGTTAGGAGGCCACGCAAAGGCGGTCGGAAAATCCAGCTGACCGTATTAAAGCTGTTCGGATTAAAGGGTACTGATAACATGCACTATATAAGCATACTATGCATGCACTGTATACCCCGCCAGGAACTCTATTTGACCGGATAATCGAGAGGCCGAATTCGCGGGGTCCGGAATTGTGACTACTGCACTTTTGAAAAAAAAGCTACTTCTTCGAAATAATGTCGTTGCCACAAAAAAAGCCCTTCCGCCGCGCCGTAACGCAGAATGCGCAAAAGTATAGTTTTAGACAGGATATTTAAAGCTGTAGAATTCGGTAAGTTTGATTCTTCCCGCTGATTCCATCAATAAAACTTTAGCCAATAGCCAAAATGAATAAGCCTATTGCCTAACTATTACAATACTTACTTTACAGTTTCTTGTATTGTCAAACAAGAAACGACTATATTTGCACCAGGGACTGACGCTGTACTGATTACTGATGCTATCTTTTAACTGTCATAACTGATGATAAATAGTATGTAGAGCTAAACTTTGAATGAAGCTATGTTTGAGTGTATCAGCGAGCAGAGCTAAATTGTCTTTACCCTTAATTAGTTAGCAGCAAGTCTGGCTGCCCCACCTTCCATCTTCCATGAGTAGGCCTTTCTGAACTATGTTTCAACTATGAAAAGCCGTCTTATAGTGTAGCTAGCTTACCACCAAAGTCTACCGGTGGATACTGGAGTTGATTTTTCCACGGAATCTGACTATTTTTAAATTATGAAAGCATTTCTTTCCATTTTGGCTATATTTAAAATTCTCCTGTCATTATGTAGCAGTCATAATAAAAATAATTTACATCCGTTTTAAGGCTAAACAAGACAGCATTATTATTTCTTTTCAAGATTAAATCCTTGTGGTGGAGATCAAGAGCTCCATTGTTGTTCGCTGCATATGAATACCTTGTGCAGTCATGAATGAAGATTTCAACTGGACGAAGCCCGTCCGTGTCCACACACAGTTAATGGCCAACGGAAGGCGCAGCAGTCGTCCGCAGGAGTATGCACTACAAAAACGTATCACACAACTACTGTAGAGAACAAAAAATGGACTTTTACTCTTCACAGTTCAGAAACTTCCATTCCTTGACAATTTGATCCACACTGTGGCATGTTGAAGGGTCCAATTTTTAGAGAATAGGATACGGTCTTGCCGTGAGGTCTGGTCCTGAAGTTCGATGAAAGTCTCCTTCCTCAAGAACGCTAACTAATTTAAAGTTTAGATCGCTGGGGTTGAAATAAGGTATTTTTTATTTCAGTATTGAAGTACCCGAAGTTTCGTATAGGTGCAACTAGCTGGATGGACTAGTTGAGCTAGTTCTTAAACTGGAGGTGATCATTCATTTTTTCCATTTCCAACAGAGCTAACAAGGGGCAGTAGTCAAATGTCCGCGCCTCACAGCATCGGTAGCTTATGTAAGACATAAAGTTTATTCATAAATATTACCCCTCCGAAAGTAGCCGGTGCGGAAACTCGGGTCGTCGGGTCTGACCCCCTTTGAGAGTCACAAAGTTTTGAGGTCAACTGGTGCAAAGGGGGAGCGGAGGGGTACGTGATCACTTAAAAATCCCACAAGGATGCCGCCGGCATGAATGCAAATATGGATGAATGTCGTGGATGTATCTTTTTTTTACTAGGTTTAGTTGCTGAAGAATGTAAGTTGTAGAAAGTACTTCACTTTTGTTTTCGCCATTAACTGGTTTCTCACAGACGGTTGCCCTTCATACTTTGCACATCGTTGATGCCGTCATGCAGAATTAAACGGAGGATTTAATTGTGACGTAATTTTTATCCGCCTGATGTACTGCTCGCTGATAATTGAGTTTCGAGTTGTGAGTCCTACGTGTTGTTGTCTGCAAGGCGGTTAAACTGCGCACACTGAACAAATGGCCAGATTTTATTATTAAATAGAGGATGAACTACGGGCTTCAGTTTCCATTTCCTTCAACAGAATTCAAATTGAGTGGACCAGCAGTAGTGGTTGAACGACAACAGTGGACAGTCTTTGCATTAGTCTTTCAGGCTGTTGTCTGTTGTTCAGTTTACAGTGAAGGCCACAGGATGGATTTACTCGGTCGCACACTATGCATAAACTGCTCTGCCTCTGGACAGCCACTAATCCAGTTTTCATTTCCCACTTTTTCAGTATTTTTAGCTAATGCGTGCACTCAACCAGTGGTGCTGCGACGGAAAAAAGTGAGAAAGTTATTTTTTTCCAATGTTGTCATGAGCTTATGGGATGGAATGGAATTTTGTTAATATCATTTGCGTCATTGCGTCCTGTCCTATGACATGATTCACGGTCAATATGTTCGCTTCGCGCTTTGACTTTGAGGCAAATGGAGGGAATGAGATCAAGAAAGACTATTGGTACAGGTCCTTCCTCCAAATGCTGCAGCAGTTATTATTTATAATATCAGTGTGGAAAAATGTACTTGGAGAACAAGCCCATGGAGGGTAACCGTTTCTTCAAACTGAAGTGGACGGGTTGATGCTGGACTTGACCGAGGCAGAACAAAATGTATTGTTGTAGCGTTTGCTTGAGATTTAGGCGATTCGGTTCAAACTGATGATATGATGGTAGGGTGGGTGGGGGCATACCGTAATTTTATTGCTAAAAACGGTCAGATTCTCAGTTGCCCCTGGATACCTTGGTAAAGAGATTTCATTTAATTTCTGGGAATCGGCTTCCTAATTTTATATTACTGAATAGAATCGGTTGTTCTACCATATTTACGCTCTGCGTTGAGACTGAATAAACTGCTATTTTCCCTGGTTTTCTACCGAATACACGCTCTCTTTGAAAGTTCCACTATCTGCGTGACTCTTGCCGACTGCCGACAAATATTGTTAAAAAATCTCACACTCAACCTCCTTCCCTGCAGTGACCTAGGCCATAGCCCAGCCAGTTCATTTTGTTGGTGACCTGTGTCCAGGTCACATGTTCCATTTACACTATCCATAGAGTTTTGTTGCCCGAGATTGGGTCCATTGAAGTAAACCGCGGAATTATGCACAGCAGGGTGGCAGGATTTAGCTCAGCGTTGCAGATATTTGTGAAGGCACCGTTTAAAATGTAGGCATATCAGACGCAATGACGTGTGCCACAGCCACTGTTTAAAGAAACAACGTCTACAATATAAATCGAAGTCAAGTAATAATGTGAGGGCTTCCTGTTTACATGACCGAACGATATTCTACACAATATTTCACTGTTCTGAAAACTGAAGACGGAAAACGATGTACAATAATGACGCTCACATGGGAAGCAGAATTGTGTGTGTGTGTGTGTGTTGATAAGATCACGGATGCACAATGAAATTGATACACAGCTGTACAATAATGATTCATCATCTATTGCTGCTACAACACATCTATCCCAGCATTTCACTATTGGACAATAAATTATTATTATTATACTGGGTGTCCCAAAGCCATAGGTCACACTGCTTTTCCCTACAAGTACTACCGAAATGTCTCAACTCACTTTAGTGATTTTCGCAGCGACTGAAATGTGAATTTTGGAATTTTGTAGGTGTCATGCAAATTCGGACGAGTAGTTCCTAAATCACCACGAGAAAACTGATGCGAAGGGCTTCAGTTCCATGGGGGGAAACCAATTTGAAGAACCTTCAAAAATCTGTAAGAATCTTTTTGCAACCGGTTTCCCAAAAAAATCCATGATATTATAAACATAAATAGATATTTAAGAAGTAGAAAAATGTACAGTCTAATGATCTGGGTCAGGCTTGACATGGCGCGGAGCTTTGTTTGTCTTTGTCTTTACCATGACAATCGCTACATTTTGTATCAATTATAATTTTTTACGGTATCTGAAAAGAAGGCAGACCTAGCTTCGACAATCTTGACTCCCAGTCCTGCCCAGTTTGATATTTTTGTGGTCCAGCTGAAGACTAGTCTGGGTTAGTAATATAATTTCCTCAAGGGAAATAAGACATGCTCCATGTGCTACGACTTTCCCACCATTCTACCTTGGGTTCGAACTTTGTGTAATTATCATCGAAATCGATGCATCTACTTCAAAAAACAGCAATAAAACACCTTTAGCACGTGCTGATCCTCCCAACGTTCTGATCTGCAGTTCCCATAGCGCTTTACGGTAAGAATTAATATAAAATTGTAAAGCACATCGTCATGCCTTGCCCTACCCCGATAATTAGACTGTTTATTTTGCTAATTCTCAAATGCCTAAATGGCAATTGAGACTTGTCTTGGGAAGCGCGTTGAAAACGTTCTAATGTACGCCCACCGTAACGTTCTCCAGAATAATTTGCTATGCAACTAAAACTCTTCGCATCACAGTTTGTTTTTCATGACGTCCACATACATTGTCACTTTCCCAGGATTCAGAATTGAGCCATGGCCCGAACTAGTACAATGGGATTAGAAGCAGCAGTAAAGTACCTTTCAACGGTTCCATTACGCATGACTGTACGGAATCCCGTTAAATAGTCATAGACAGACAAGTTCGCCATTTACGGCAACGCTACAATACCTTGTGATTGCCCTATCATCCCCATGCGAATTCCTGATGTCGGAGAAGATACGGAAATGGTCAAGACTTGTGTGTTCATCCCCTGACAAGATTGTAACTTACCTTGTGATTTCATGCCCCTGTCCCACATCTTAAGGAACCCAGAACTTGGGCGAGCTTATTGGTGTACCTCACAAAATCCCAAAGCCTTGCTAAAAAGATGTCCACTAAAATCACCCATGAAAGTTGAGGGATTTGAGGGAGAGAAAAGTGGACAATAGTTTTGGGACACACGGTACGCTGCCCACAATACTCCAGCATAATAATTAGAGTAGCGCCTTGCAGTGCGAAGAGAGCTTGAACTATGTGCCATAGTAATTAGTGGACGGCACCAGCACCAGCCAGTCATTAGTCACCATAGATGCGTCCGACGTGGTGGTTGGTGGTGTAGGATAATTTCAAAAAATAACAATTAACTGAAAGCGGCTACCGTGGGTATGCCCATGCCCTCCTCTGCAGAGGAATTCCCCGATGATAAATCATTTGGTTTGTGGAGGTGGGTTAACATCAGGCCATGTCATCCGTTTTCTAGGGAAACTGAATTCCTGTCCGAGCTCTACTAAAATTCATAACGAGTTCTTTGAATCCTCAAGCCACAAAGGTGAAAAAAGGGTTGAGGTTGAGGAGATGCAGCAGTGTGAGGTTCAGCGTGCGGAAACCCCCTTGTTGATTTCTTGACTTAACAACAACAACAACATCAGCAACGGCTACACTGATGTGAGCCCCGAGGAGTTTTAGCAAGAAGTAGCCAGGACCAGTGGGCAGACAGGTTGTTGTGTGTTCATCGTGTGTTCATCATGGAAGTGGTAGTAGTGGCGGAGATGAAGAAGAAGAAGACGAAGAAAATCAAGAAAAAATTGCATGCAAAAGATGGAAAGGAAAAGACGTGTTGTTGTGTGCATAACTAGCTGGATCTGAGTATATGGCTGTGTGTGTGAGAGACGAAAGCTCAGACAGCGAGACCATTATCAAGTTGCGAGCCAGCATTCATCTCGTACAGTGTAGTATGTAGGGACGAAGTGGAGAGGAAATTGTTGGGTGAGCCCTCGAGAGTATATATAATAGAAGGTAAACAGGTTTCTCACAGCTTTTATTCTTCGTGCAACATTATGGTCTACAAGTGAATCCTACACTCTGGTCCTGTAATTGTACTGAGAAGGACGTCGGACGGATCCCAATATCACTCTTTTGGAGCAATAACAACATTTTCAGCTCTTGTGCGAACTCACAGTTTAAGTGCAGACCAGGAGGAATAGACATCAGAGGCAAGAGGGTGACAGCGAAATAGAGAGAGAAAGTTTCCTATTCCGCTCCGTGAAAATTCAAGGGACGACGTAATACCACGTATCATCATCATCATCATCACAAGGATGAACGGGACGGATAGCTTTGTGGAAGTGCCCACAGTTTTTCAACCCTCATACCTGACCGTGTACCAGTGGGAACAATTTGAGTTGACCCAATGGCGGCGGTGGATGGGACAACATTGGAACATCAGCCTGTGGGCATCCGCAATCTACGTCGTTTTCATCTTCGGTGGTCAGAGGCTCATGAAGAATCGGGAGCCATTCCAGCTCCGACCGCTCCTTCTACTGTGGAACTTTGCCCTCGCCTCGTTCTCCATCTTTGGCTTCCTCCGCACAGCCCCAGAACTCTTCCACGTCCTGAGTTCGGACGGCGGTTTTCATCGCTCTATCTGCATCAGGTAGCTCACCTTCGTCGTAATCATACGACGGATGATGATCATAATAATGGAATGCTCATAATAATAATTGATAGCTATACAGTTTGTATATGCAGTTATTAGACCTTCGGAGTTGCCAACTATGAATTATTGGGAGTGGCCCGTTGACCCTACACACACACACACACACACACACACACACACACACAGTGTTTTCCAAATTTTTGACCACTACTGCCGCGTGTGTCATTGTAATTTGCCCTTGTTTATTGTTATTACACGATGATCATTCGCCGCTACATGACTGACTCACGTACCGGCAAAGAATGTGCTCGCCGCTCCTCGAATTCTCACAGTGAGTGAGGCATGGGCGGGAAAAGACTGTATGTATGAACGTGGATGTAATTGACATAACTGTTTTTCTGACTTGCGCCGTTTCCCATAACCTCTTCCAGTGCATTCACACTGGGAGAACAACCTGCGGTGCGCAACCATCATCACCAGCTCACACTTTTAGTTTCCACGGAGCTTATGGAATGTTTGAAAAAACGATGATAGTGTAGCTAAATGAAATGTGTGTGTATTTTTTCTTATTTGACACCCAATCCAGGGATGAGCACAACGCAGCGACGGCATTTTGGGGCTGGCTAATGATCCTGTCCAAATTAGTGGAATTAGGCGACACGGTCTTCATTGTCTTGCGTAAGCAGCCTCTCATCTTTCTACACTGGTAAGTGCGACATTATTACCCCCTAGCATCGTTACACTCATTACCTTCCAAAAAACTGAAATGTCAGTGAGATTCATATGTGTGTGTGCATGTGTGTGTGTGTGTGTATGTGCATGAGTGTACTTCACTCGCCAGAATTTAGCATTGAGCTACTTTCTCATAGGATTACCCTTTCTGCCTCATCAGTCCTGATTCCCTTCTCTCTCCTCCACCGTGACATGGTCAGGATGGCGGCAGCGGTGATGGTGGTGGTGGTGGTGCTGGTAGTGGTGAATTCATTTAGTTATTTGCAGAGTTGGTAATATATAGATATGTTATGTTACCTGTGCACATGGGACGCGGTTTGAGTACAAAGTCTCGTCTCCTTGGCCTCAAGCCAATTTTCAGTCACTTTTAAAGTTTTTCCTCACTCCGCTCCCCCCGCCCGTCCCTGTCGTTCATAACAGTCTCACTCTCAGTCAATCATACTCATGTATATATATCATGAGCATGGTCGCTGGGAATGTTTCTCATAATTTTCGCGCGCCTTTCAGCGCTTTTGACTCAATCATAATTTTCTACATACTTTTAAATACTCTTCCCCACCACATTTCCCTCGTTCCTCTCTATCTCTCTCCAACAACTGAATCATGAATTCAGATTAATTTTACTCTCTTATCCCACCCTCACAGTCATCCCCACAATAATCACTCACTCACTCTCTCTCTCTCTCTCTGTCTCTCTCTATCTCTCTATATAGTTTTTAAACCCATTACTGAAGCATCAATTATATTGGAGGTTATGAATTAACGCGGCGACATGCAACGACATGCCTGGAGGTTGAGTTGTTTTGTACACTACTGTGACAGATGTACTAATACCATTTATGGCAGCATATTTATCTATCTCCCACCATCTTTGTTGGCCAAGAAGACACCATGTGCTGGCTGGCCTATATGCATTCACAAAGTTGGCATAGTTACAGTGGGAAACCTTGTGCCATCTCCTCAAATCCCAGCATGCTATTAGCCAATGCGTTTAGGTGTCGAGTTGAGGGATTTGTATTTTTTAAATTCAATTTTCATATAGGAATCTGTGGGAGGGGTACTGTGGAACCTCGTCGGTCGGAGGAATTTTTTCACTGCTGACCGAATTCAAGGGTGTCCGTATTAAGCCCCCCTTAATACGGGCACCCTTGAATTGGGGGGGGGGGCTTAAGATGGACTTTGGACCTCCCGGGACTTGATAATTTCGAACCCTGTTCAAGAGTGCCCATATAGAACTAGACCGGTTGAACGAGGTTCCACTGTGTACAGGAACAAGATGAGAATTAAATCCAGGAGTCCCATTAGTTTTGCAACGGAAATGTTGGGATGACAAGGGATCATCTGTTAATGAGCTTCGCTCTCGTCGAGGAGGAAATTAAAATTAACGGGACCGGCTTGGCTACAGCAACCCCTGCCGTATTAATGACCGATAAATCGCTCACAGTATTCTTTGGGATTTCCCCATTGAAAGTTGTGCATAAGTTTGCTCGTCTTCCCCACACGCCGCCACTCATTGAGTTGTGTGTGAGTGTGCACATGTGTTTTCCTCCTCATAGTTTGATTCTCACAGGCAGGTGTGGTGCGTACATGTAGTAGTTAGTAGTAGTAGTAGTAGTAAGCAGCGGTGGTGGGGAACGGGATACTTGCATTGTGTCTGGGCCTGATTGACGAGAACTATCCTGTACACCTCTGATGGCTCTGATTAGGTGATTAGGTGCACTAAACTAGCATAGCGCACCCCACGAAGCAGCAAGTGTGCTTGTGTGTGTGTGTGTGTGTGTGTGTGTGTGTGTGTGTGTGTGTGTGTGTGTGTAGCATGTGTGTGAAATGCTCCATTATTTACGAGGGGAGCAAGAGGAAAAGAAAGGGCCGGGAAGGGAAATGATTCATTTCAATTTGCCAGTCACAGCAGAGCAGAGCGGTTGCTGAGACATATATATCCGGTTATTCATTTCCGATATGATGCCCTTTGACCCACGACCGCGTTACGATTTGTTTTCCTACCTTACATATTTATTACCCACGGTGGAGAGCCGTGGCGGGGGGAGGGGCTCCGCTATGGCATTCCTCGTACACATTTGACTCAGTTCCACCACCAACCACCGTCAGCATTATCACTGAAAATTAATTGCGGTTGTGAAACTCTTGTGCCTCTTCTGTTACAGGTATCATCACATCACCGTTCTCATCTACACCTGGTTCACCTACGAGGCCTATGAGCCTCCACTCCGATGGTTCATGACGATGAATTTATTTGTCCACGCGCTAATGTATTCCTACTACGCTCTCAAGGTAATTTTATGACTCTTTCCATCCACACCATTAATGCCGAAGTGGCCACAGTGAGCCAAGGAGGTAGGAGGAATCCAGGTGGTTTTATACTACTACTACTACTGCTACGGCAAACACCTGACTATGATGAGGGACTCGCTGTTGCTGCCCTGTTGTGCGTAAGAGTATAGAGTTTGACTCTCTTCCCGGACATAAGTCGACATTAATTTACGAGACTCACACAACGTTGACAAGGGGGTATAATTTCTCCAGGTGATTTCCATTTGGAGGGATTCGAATAGCCAGGCAGCGGTTGGAGTTGGGGAAACAGCCTTTTGTACGCAGGAGTAGTAATAACAATAATGCCTTATGACATTTCCAGCCGCAATCTCGTTGTTGTTGTTGCTGTTGTTGGTCAACCTTCAAAACTGGCCTCTTGCAGTTGCTCTGCGGCCTCTGATAGGGTGGTGGTGGTGGTGGTGGTGATGATGATACTATGACGGGGTGAAAAAAAATGAGCTTTAATTGCATATAAATAGTGTGGGCCAGGAGGAAATAGTGGTACTTGTTTAAAAATTTAATGGCTCCTCTCAACGCAGCGTCTTTCTCTACGTCACAGTTGGACTTGGACATTATGGTCAGGCTGGTACAGACATTACTGAATCACAGTTCCTCACTCTCACAGACAAGCGGCTTATGATTACCAATTCATTTGCCGGAGAAGGAGGATAGTGTGGGGTGGGGGGTGAAAAGAAGCCCTGAAACACTAATTATGACCAGTGCTGTAATAATGACTCATGAATGAGAGTGAGGAGTACGCATAGGATAGTTTGAATGACCTAGAGAATAAGGCGGCGAGATCAGCTCAGTCACCTCAACTCATGCCCCATGAGTAGAGGTTATTTATTCTGCCCACCAACAACCCTGGACTTGAGAGGAAATTCTCATGTAGTAGTAGTTAGTGGTAGTAGCAGTATATAGCAGTTAGTAGTAGTGAACGCTCAAGCATTTTCTTGCCGCATGTGTGCTACCAATTTGGATAAAAGTATGAATAATTTATCCACTGTGGCTTCGTAGCTCCCATGCTCAATGACTTCATCCTGAAATAACCTGTTTCATCTCGCTGGACACACTTGGACACATTTTCCTACTTTTCTCAGCTCATTCTGAGAGTAATTCTCTCTCTCAGTTTTTTTCCGCTGGGACAATAGTAGGATATTTAGATGCGACATGTGAATAGCCGGCTGGAGAAGTTTTAACTGTGCCATCAGAGTAGGTTCATTAGGTGACGAGATTATCTTGTAAGCCAAATAATGGGCTCATTTTCGCCCAGGTTTTACATTATTTCCCTTAAGTAATACATGGGAGGAGCATTATTGATGACAACATCGAGTGAGAATTCCATTGACACTCCACGGAGAAGAGGCTTTGCGGTGTGCGTATCATGGATATCCAATTAGTGGATTTTTAATCAGTGGAGGTAAACGACTGTAGTTTAATAATATTGAGATTGCGGCGAGAGGGAAAACGCGTAGAACAACAACGCGCCGATCTTGTCAACAGCAAAACATTCGTAAAAACAATGTGGCGTGGCCAGGCTGGGAAATGGAAGGACGCAAGTTTAGCAAAGCTCTGTAATAGATTTCTCAAATTCCAAGCAATTTCCACTCAAACTGCGACACACAGCGGTCACCGTCATGCCAACTGTGAGCCGCCCTGCACTGACGTCGTAAAATGCAAGCATCTCTGCACACACGGATGTGCCCCGTGGCGGGATCTCTTGAAATATAAGTCCTTGTAGTACTTTTTTCAGTGGGCGGCTCGGAACCGGCTTTTAGTATGACGTCACACTCAAATTAGTACATTGTTTGACTCATCCGATTTGTAAAACTCAAAAGCTGTTCAAAAACGACCGATTTACGGATTTCCAGCTCCATGGTGTGCATCCATTCGTGATTATCAAATGGTGATACTGAATCGGTTACCATTGTTCGTTACTGTTATCATTTGGCTAAATTTGGTAAACTGATTTTTTTCCCATTCGAATGGATTCTTGAAAAAATTGATGGATGCCGTATTTGTATCCTTTGCGTTACAGATTCGTGACTCCTCCTGAATCATAAATTCGTTGTAATTGTAGTCAGGTAGCGAGTGGCACAGATTCCGAGATGGCGTGCATCTTTAAAATGATGATTGTAGTGATGCACACTGTACCTTGTACTTTACCCCTGACGCCACAGGTAGCAGCGCTTCACCCAAACCCCAAACTAAAAAGCACAACTTTTTGGACTTAGGTCTCCGAATCGACATGCCCTCAAGGTGCTCTGTGAGTAAAAATCCCCACTAATCGTGTAATCATGATGGGGTGAACAACAGTTTAGATGTAAGGCCTTTGATGTTGTTCTGACAGGATGCGCTCCTCATATGTGCTTTTGTCTTTTTGTGATTCATTCAGAGCCTTCGGGTTAAAGTACCGCGGAACTTTGCCATGATGATAACTTGCCTTCAGCTCAGTCAGATGGTGGTCGGTGTGACAGTCAATGTGTACTCTCTTTGTATCAAAGGTAAGCTGAGAGGTTTGTGAGTCCTTATCCCATTTAACTATATAAGCAGTAATTTACGTCAGAAGAAGGCCTTGAGGAAATCTTTTAACTCGCCACGCACTTGGCTTCTCACGAGCCAGAGTGCAGTCATGCGGAGTTGTGGTTATTTTCTGTTAAAAAACACAAGAGATTAGACTTAACCGTTCTAGCATGAGGCATGATAATTACAGTAGTAACGATAGTAGCAGTGTTTTTTTTTATTTTGAGAACAAGCAGTAAGTTACTCTGTCTGTGTTACATGGGCCTTTTTTTCTTACCAGTCAGTAGTGGTAGTAGTAGTAATAATGGAATGTTCCTCGTCTTCTTGTCCTCAAAGCTTGCAGCAGCGGCCAGAATACTGGAACAGGCAAGTAAAATAAATGCCGGGCTGTAATCTTATGGTGACTTGGCCCATTCTTTTTCCAAATTCGTGTTTCATGTTGTTACATAGTCGAACAATTAAATAGATGCAGATTTTCCTCCATGTCTACCTCGTGTAATGCGTGTAAAAACTAGGAGATATCATGTGTACACACTATCCTCTTCACGTTCAAGTGCCCACAAGACCTGTCAAATTTGGTTAAGTGATTCACATTATGTAAAGCCCACATGACTAATTCGGCTCGAATTCACTGCTGATGAGTAGAAGTTTTCTTCGCGACGGGTCCCACTCCATAATTTTATTTTGCTATAAGGATGCATCATGCAGTTGACGGCGTTCTCTTGCCAGGATTTTTTTCATTAAGTTGTGTTCAAACGTTGAACATTCAGGGCCACGAGGGGCCGAATAGACTCTGAGGAAGTAGGGAAAGTCAATTTTCCGGGCATAAGCACTGCGAGCACCATTACTACTGCTGTTGATGTCAATGAGATGAAACTAATTTATTTCGTATTTTTTATTTCAGCTATGGGCCGCGAGTGCGTATGCAGCTACGACAAGCTTGCCCTCACCATGTACGGCTCCTACTTCGTACTCTTCGCCAACTTTTTCTACCAAGCTTACGTCGTGAAGTCGAAGCAGAAAATGGCTTGAAAATTCACTTCACTGGGGAGAGGGATAATTATTGCTATTATTATTATTATTTATACCGCCCCTCCACAAGTGATCAAGTAGTTACAGTAGGCAAAACTCTGTATAGGAGTAAATATGACAGTTTTTACAGAGGAAGGAGCAAAGGCTCCGATGGTTTCAACTCCACCAACCACCGTGCCAATTTGATAGCATTTTCCAGAGATGGCACTATTACACTTGACACTGCGCCGGATGTGTTGAGGAGACGGAGGAGATGACGTATGTACATAGGTTAAGTTGTCATCCTCGCGTGTGGCTGGCTATTCCAACTTATATGTGCTTTAAAATTTAAACTATGTGTGGGCAGGGACCAGATAATAGAGGAAGTAAAATAGTGGAGCTCGTCTCTCATCCGTACCTCACCAAATATTATTATGTTGAGCATATTGAGAGGCCTTTGCTGGTGATGAAGGCAGGTGTTAATTGTACTTGAAGCTGAACATGTTAGAAATTAGAGGTGGAGTGAATCTATCAAGTTACAAATCCAGCCGTACTAAATGTCGTTCTCAGTAACAACGGAGGACTTCTGATGAAATGATGAACGAGCTGTTCTGGAAGCGCGCGTCAGAGTGAAACCCGCGGGTTGTATTGACAGACATTTAACTCCTGCCCATTCAAATCTGTCGTGGGAGGGGAGCAACGGCGGTGACGAAATAACTTGATGTTTATGGTGCTACTGTGGGAAATATAATTATTTTGTAAAGGAGCAGTAGATGAGCGTACCTGTGAGAAAATAATTTTGTAGAACTATTAGGATGTATTTACTGTAAACAGAGAGGGGTTAATTTATAAGAGCCAAAACAAATCACTGTTCTCTATTTTGAGGGGTATAGAAATCTCTTTAATAAGTTTGTAACATGAAATGAGATAATATATAAGACTTAAATGTTTATAATATTAATGATTATCACGGAAATAGACTGTAAACAGCAGTGCCCTGTGCTTAGTACATTACAAATATGTTGTAAGTCATATCATCGTTTGACAGGTTCGTGGCCGAACGAAATTCTATATGGCTGGTTTCCAGTTAGAATTATGATTATTATTATTATTATTGTCTTCGGAACATTACTTGCAGAATAAAACACAAATTTATGGAGAATGCATATTCTGTGATAAATAATCTTGAATGTTAAACCCCTTCACTTGCGGGGTCAACTCGTGTAAAAATGGAACAAGTTGTGGTAATAGTTAGAATTGAAGTGCCGGTAATACACTCAGTTTATACACAAATTATGGTAGCTGCATCACAGAGTTGTAATGTAGTTCCAGAGTGTTCGAATAAATGGAAGAGAAGTTACATGTAGGTTTGCTATTGCAGGAGATTTATGGCTTATAATTATTTCCTACGTGTCTCTGTAGAATTTTGGAAGCAACAACAAGAAAAGCAAACGTTTTGACATGACCAATTTAATCTGGATCTTTTACGTAAATGCGTAACTATGTGGATATCCGAAAATTGTTAAACTCTGGATAGGCTCTTGTACGTATATTTAGTAAGTGGTTCGTTTTCGTAATCGAGGTCACGTTGATTTGGATTTTGCTGGGGCTACTTACTTTCCGACCGCCGATACTCTCAACGAGACTTTGGCGTGACTGTCATCTCATATATATGGGATAATCAAACTGACCGAGTTAATTAATAGCATGTGAAGTATGGTCATTTGCAGTTTCTCATATGGTTAAAGATGGCCTAGTAGTAGCCATACTTTTTTTCAGGACCAATACTGTAGCAGACATCTCGGGTATCGCGCAACAGCATTTTCCTTTGAGATGAATACATTGACTGCTTTAAATAATTTCTGAAAGTAAGCAAAATTTAATTAAAAACTTTTAAAAAGTTTTAGACTATTAGAATGCAAGCGCTGTAGCTGCACAACGTAATAAATCTGTAGTAAGCAATGCCTGAAAGGCAAGGGAAGATCGGCATTAGTGATACTTAGTGATGTAAATCCGGAACAAAATTGCGTTCCGTTCCGGATTCCGATTCCGGTCGGAACGGTACGCCTGGAACAAGTTCTGGTTCCAATTCGGAACCGGGTTTTCCGGAATCGGAACCGGAAGAAAATTGTATGAAACAAAGTAATACACCCATTTAAAGCATTATCTCCACACATTTAAAGAGAGCTAATCATATTCAGATGTTAATTGGCAGTGAACAGTCACAATAACATCGTCATCGACACACCACATACAAATTGATGTTATTCAAGCCTAATGTAATCACTGCATAATTCAAACTATTTTAAGTAACTTCAAGAGGTTTCGAACCATGTAACCTAGGCTGTGCTAAGGTGCCTAGGGAGACGGCCGGTCTCTCACTTGTTTTGGTATAACATTACGATTTCACCGCCCCTAGAGGTACTATTACAAACGGTATTAACTTTATTGTCCAATCTGTGCTAGGGGACATGTGGAAACCTCCACACTCCAGTGTGATCCACTACATCCCGTGAGTAGAAAACTTTGGATGGGGAATTTTCTGGAGGAATATAAAATGTTTACAAGCAGAATTATTACGTAAACCTTCTCCGAAAACTAGTTAAAAAATTCACGAGTGTGAAAGCAGGTAAGTTAAATGACTAGATAACCAAGCTTGACTTGTTTTGGATGGTCTGAAGTAGTGGTAGCGTGTAGAGTTATCCACAGCAGCGGCTTTGATTCGAAAGATACTAAGATACTAAAAATATTAAAATAGATCCGAACGTTAAAAAGAAATCTCGAATACAGAAATTTCAACTAGCCACACTGAAAGAAAATGGTGGCCATTTTTTAATCCTAACTCGGCATTAAGGCACAAGTTGCTCCCTACTGCAAAATCCTCTCTGTTTCCGGCGGTGCTCCGAGTAAAAAGTAATCCAAAATCCACAAAAAATCACACCCTGTAATTATAATCCGTAATCTAAGTGAAAGGTCCAGAATCCTTAATCCGGAATAAGGATTACGTGCAAAATTTTTCCAGGCGATTTAAAGTTACGTGCCAGACGGTGAAAGACTTTCGTTAAATATGTTGAGGTAGTGCTATTTACTTCCTTAGCGCATTTTTATTTGAATTTTCGGGTTTTGCAAAATCGGAACCGGAATCGGAACGGAACGAAGGAAAAAGTTCCGTACCGGAACGTAATTTTGTCGTTCCGTTCCGACCGGAATCGGAATCCGGAACGGAGCGCAATTTGGTTCCAGGTTAGCATCACTAGTTGCGTGTCGGACCGTGAAATACATTTATTGATGGACAAATGGAACTTCGTTCAGGCTGAGAAGGAACACATGGCGCATACAATTGTTTTTGTAGTACACTAACGCCACAAGTTGCGATTGTACGACAAACGCTCCTATACTATATACATAAAAAACTTTAGAGTTTGAGTAAGAGTATTCATTAATTTAATCGACAGTAGATCGAAGATTATTTGTGTGTTAGTGCAGTAGACGCGTAAAATAAAGGTTGCATGGAATACCTCACAATTATCAAAAAGTTCTAAAACGAAAGTCAAATGGTTCTTAACCTGCAGCCCGCAATCTTTTATTTCCCGCAAATTTTAGAGCCTTAATCAATCATTTAGGAAGAATAAACTCTTTCAAAGCCGACTTTTTTTAAAAACAAAATTATGCTCTGAAGTCCATATTTATTTCTAATTCCGTGATGTCCAGGAAGTGCTGTAGAGAAAGTACTCGTTAACCGTTAGGCTCACCAGGAGACATTTTTGCTCGCCACCAGCAACCACCAAAGAGCATTTTACGACGGGATGTTTAGTGAATCCCCATTAGCTCCCAAGTGACGAAAACTTTTAGGGTTTCTCTCTCATAGCATTCAATTTATTGATTACGGGCCTTACCCATACCCACACATTAAATATAAGCTTGTAAACGAACACGTTTTTAAGCTTACTTCGAAAGTTTTTACCTCAGCAATATCTGAATTTCCGCACCTAGTACTGAACATTGCTAATCTCTCTGGCACGAAAAATAATCTCTTTTCTCCTAAATTTACCTAGAGTTCACAGTGGAGGTTGACATTTAATTTAATTAATGTAAATATTCTTTTGTTTCTTTGGAACTGGATTGTTTTGGGTGAAGAATCATGAATTACATAGTAAAACGGTGTAAAAACTAGAACATTACATGGCTTTGTTACGTTAAATTACGTTTAAGTACGTAATTATACGTAAGTTTTTGGCAACGCATTTTTTGCATTTTCGGATTTTTACAAACGCATGTTTTGCATCTTGGGACTTTCAAAAACGCACTTTTGTAAGCGAAAAAAAGGCGCATTTTGATCCTCGACTTACGAGTAATGCTTTAGGCCTGTACAAGCGATATCAAATATCAACCTGGGACTAGTGCCATCGCATGCAGCAGTGTCTGAAACATAGGAAAGTGCCAAAATTTCTTGCGCATGGCGCGGCTTCCTGCTGAAAAAAAATTAAAATGTTTTTTCGAAATCCAAAGTTGGCGTTTTCTTATGGGATTTAATATGGGATTTTTCAATCTTCCCTTTGCAAAATTTTGAAATTCCGTGAAAATTCTTATTCACTACAGCCATACGAAACAACCGTGTTGAGCTCTCTGGAGCCTATATTTGGTGACTTTTAACC